>CAKAOI010049919.1:77694-123298 GCA_916701655.1 Sebastiscus albofasciatus
TGTGTGTGTGTGTGTGTGTGTGTGTGTGTGTGTGTGTGTGTGTGTGTGTGTGTGTGTGTGTGTGTGTGTGTGTGTGTGTGTGTGTGTAAAGGTTCAGAAACCTTTCCCCATCTCTAACAACAATCAATGCGTAGTAACGCTGCTTTCCATTCTGCAGCGGCTCACATTACTCACGCTGTACAGATTCCTGCTTGATGTAGCAGAAGATCAAACCCTGCAGGACTACAAGGTTTCCCAGAAGACCCGGTGACATGACAGCAGCGGCCCTCCATAACAGGGACTTACATAGCCAATATTAGCTCTCACAGTAGGAGACCTGGACACAGGTTGTCACATGGATCTGGTCACATCTAAGTGCACTACCACCTTCTTATCAGCTCATACTGATGTGTGTTCCCTGCTGTCAGCTTAGCCACCTCTACCACTATTATTACTAGTACTAATAACAGTAATCTTTGTTGTTTACTAAAGGGATATTTTGCCTTGAGTTCATGAGTCCATGAATTCACTGCTTGCGACTACCTTGTTGTTTTTCCCCAAATTTAGATTTTGGGTTTCATTAAGCAACAGTGAGACCTAGGAGGAGCTGATGTGGGTGTAATCGACTGACATACTACTCAATCAAATACCCAAGCTTACCACCCGTTGGGCCCCGTTAACTTTAAACAGTCTTTAACCAATAAGCATTTAAAACAAGACAAATCTGAAAATTAAAAGCTGAGACCCTCATGTGCAATGACTTGTTGTGGGTTTCATCAAGTTTTCTTGCAGTCAGAGGCCAAAAGACGACCTGCGGCTCAACACTTCTGCACTGGATTTTAAATCCAGTCATGGTGGTTTTCTGCATGGATATCATTGAAAAGACATACGGAGCACCAACCAGAAACACAAAATACAGGGTTTAAACCATAGACTGTATATAAGAAGTGGACGTAGTCACCGTGACGTCACCCATTGGTTTGTGGACTGCCGTTTTGAAGCCTTGAGTTCGGCATTTGGTCTGAAGGGTTAAAGGGTTAAAGGGTTGTGTCTAGAAGATAACCCGAAAATTCAGAAATTTGCAAAAACTTGACTCGCTGCCCGACAACCTATCCTAACCTTAACTATTCAAGATCAATGCCTAACCTTAACCATCTCGCGAGAGTTTCCCCAACTCGTGAGTTACCTTCTAGACACGACCGTTTTGAAACTTTAAATTTAGCATTTTGGCCGTCGCCATCTTGGTTTTGTGCAACCAGGAGTGACTCAAGAGGGTGGAGCTAAGTACAACCTAACGCTGAATATTTACAATAATTAAAAATATTACAACTAACTTTCATGAACTGGAAACACACTGTGAAAGGGTTAAAGTCTTAAGACGAAAACAGTCTTAAGACAAATTCCCAGACCGGACAACACCGTGGTAGCGACCTGTCAATCACAAGGTAGTCACGCCCTAAAGCATCCCCTGCTTTATGGTCTATCTGACTCTAAATGGGACCATAATTTACTAAATGAACATCATGCTGTATTGAAGAAGACTTGAAACTAGAGATTGAGACCATAAACTCATGTTTACAATGTTTACTGAGGGAATAAATCAAGTGAGAAGTAGGCTCATTTTCTCAGAGACTTCTATACAATCAGACTTCTTTTTGCAACCAGAGGAGTCGCCCCCTGCTGGCTGTTAGAGAGAATGCAAGTTTAAGGCACTTCAGCATTGGCTTCACTTCTCAGACCCAGCGGTAGTTCACTGGTTTAAAAAGTTCTGTTTGGTTTTATAACAAGAGTTTCTGTTTGTTTTGACGTGTCCTCTTATGTGACGTTGTGGGCCGGAGTACCCGGAAAGCTAATACGGTACATTTAACAAGGTGAGAGCTGTGATGACGTACAGTGCCTGTACAGATTGTATTCATTTTAGTTTCTGCTGTGGTTTGGAGGAGTTTGGCTTTTTCTCTTCCTGCTGTCTGCATAATGTCATTCTCAACTGCTGCCGGCCGTGTGTTCGACTGTCAGGTACCGAGCAAGAAAAGAACATCCGGAACATAATGTAAAGAATTTATAGTTTTCATAAGCCCTGACGAATCACCTGCAGTGATCCGCTGGGGACTGTACTTACATTTACACATGAATGTTTGACAGCTGGCCATAAAACATCGCTACAGAGTGAAACGCATAAAAAGAGGGTGTTCAGGAGCATGGAGAACCTTTGCACAAGGGAAGAGAGCAGCCCAGTATACTGGAGATAGTGTTAGTCATGCCGTCAGAGTGTGTGTGTTACGGGACAAAAACACCTAACGCTCCAGATAGTAGCTTCTCCTCAGGGGGATACGCTTTCTGTTTCAACATAACAAGGAGCCCTGCAGCCCCGTCTGAGGCGCTCCAAGAATTAATAACTGTCTGAACAGGATGGGATTATGATCGATCAGTTGTAGCACGGAAAGGAAAACAGATCGTCCTGAGAGGCCTCCAGTCGTGACTTATGACTCAGACACAAATTCAACAGCCGATGCTAAACGGCAGCTGCAGTTCGTCAGCGCTGTTTTACCGATACACAGCTTCCTGGGTCGATGCGGGTGAAGTCGTGTGTGTTACAGATCTAGAGGAAGTTGTAACAACCTGTTGGAAGTAAACCACTGAAGCAAAAACACACTTCATATGTAACTCTAAACACTAAAAACAGTCATTCAGCGAGGCACTTTTTTTACACTGCTCCGCAGGACAGCGATAATCTACAACTTCCAAGTGTGAATGTGTGAAGCAAAGCATGCTCAAACATCTCTGTTTTAATTAATATCACGCAAAGACACCGCAACCTAAATACAATAAATCAAACGCGATAAACGTGTTAAGAAATAATGTGAATTATGCCATGATGACAGCCGTAAGACTTCTCTCATTCACACAAATGTGTTAGAACTAATAGATGCATGCAGTATTCATCGAGCGCTTATGAAATTAAATGCAATACGTTAAACCTATTAACTCTGATCTCCTTGCCAGACTATTAAAATGTATTTATGAGGTATTCATGACCGCTGAGGACACCTCAAATCCTCTCAGTGAGCCGAGCAGTAAATCTCAAGATATTGATCGCGCAAATTCACACAAAAGGCTTGTTTATGTCTCAGCTGATATGTGAAGCACTCCTTCTGGGAAACTGATAAATCCATGTCTGATTGCTCACACAATATGAATGAGAATAGCATGTCGGTGTCCTGGGAGGTTGTTTATCAGCGGCTGTGATCCCACCTCTGCAGCGAGGTTCAAAATAGTACGAGATATAATAGACGTGATGGTGTCATTTCAGCGGAGATGAGGCAACGGTGACCTGAACTGTGAAGGAAAAACATGTTGAAAGTGGCTCTAAAAGCTTTAGAAAGCGCCCTATTAACAATGCCCTTTAATAAAGGTAATAAGAGACGTGTTCAGAATGTACCTTACATCTCTGAGTCCATTGTGTCTCATTCTCACAGTGAGAATAGTGCAGCTTCAGTAGAGTTCAATGACACAAAAGTATAAGTGTCTAATACATGAATGGAAATATTACTTTTTGTGTCAGATTGAAAGAGCAGAGGGCTTCTACCTGGAGTGACCATTTTTAAACAGTTACTCACGAATAAGCGCTGCTAGCACATTGATTGATTTACCCTTTAAATATATATATATATAATTACTGACTCGGAAATTTATCAGAAAAGTTCTGTTTGGTTTTATAACAAGAGTTTCTGTTTGTTTTGACGTGTCCTTTTATGTGACGTTGTGGGCCGGAGTACCCGGAAAGCTAATACGGTAAATTTAACAAAGTGAGAGCTGTAATGACGTTTGTATAACTCACTGTACACGATCAAAAGCTTACAAAAAGCATTCAAAATGTAGCCCATGAGGGTCAGATGAGAATATAAGTGCTCGAAGGTTTTGAATCCAAAAGCTTTCATCGTGTTCACCATGTATTATATCTCACATTATTGTACTGTAGCTGACTGAGGCTAAGAGGTCAGTGCACCTGAAACACAGCATCAGCTAAAAGCACACAGTGCAGCTTCCACTCATCCATTCTGTTGTCCCATAAACTTTAATCTGCAAGGACAACTGAGGCACTACTCTACCTTCCTGTTAGCTCTCCAGCCATGAGAGACTTACATAACAACCATATATTTATAAAAAGAAAAAAAGCCCAACTCCCACTGATTAGAAACGAGTTTTGTGCCAAAATGAAAATTATACTTTATTCGAAAAAAAGTTAAAGCTGAAGTAGGCGAGATCGGAGCAAATATGATTAAAAAAACATATTTTTATAAAACAGTCGCTGTATCCTGACAGTAGTACCTGAAACAGGTAACCTGAAAGAAATCATGTGCCTCTGTGTCCTCCGGTGCTCCTAACGGCATCAGCAAGATTTCACAGACCGGAGGAAAACAAGCAGTAAGAGCTGATCGGAGGTCTGCTGTCCGTCTATGAGAGCCGGCTGTCAATCACTCGCGAACTTCGACCAAACGGTCAAACTAGGCAGCGCTGATCAACTATGAATCAATATTCTGTTACGTTAATGCCTATTTCTCTCCTCAGATGTTCTCAGAATCATCTTGTAGCACGGTTTAGCTGGAACATGAGAAAGTTTGTGATGCCGCCGCCATTGTGAAATCTGTTGAAGGAACGCCAAGTTCTGATCACATGACCTGAGCACAGCCAATAGGAACGCTCTCTCAATGAAATGACCTGTGATTGGTCAAAGTCTGCCGTCACAGGCTAGATTTTCTAAAGCCTGAAAACAGAGCCATGAGGAGGAGCAGAAGTCTAGTTATCTCTCAGAACACTTGAATTACAATATGTTGAAAGGTTGTTTTTGAGACGGTTTATGTGTACCTGTCTATATAGTAGTTTAGTTTTTATTCTTAGTGGCGGAGTCTGATGTGTTTGACACCGCGGTTAGCTCTGTTCTGACAACAATCATTCATCGAAAATGTGTCTACGAGACAGTAAAATACAACTGATCCTACTACAGGGATTCTGATACAGTTCATTCTAGGGAAACAGAGGATCAATCAGCTCGTCATTAATAAAAAGATGTCAAGCTTGATGCACTAAAACGTGTTGGCATTAATTATTTCCTCAAATTGTCTGCAACACATCAATCCAACGAATTAATCAAAGTCGCAGAGTCGTTCCTGTCACCATTAGTGTCAGTTTGAATCCACAAATCTGAAGCCAAACGTGTCGGGACAAACTCAGCTCCATCTGCTTCAGCAGGGTTTCTCAGATTCAACTTTCAACCAACACTAGACTGATTGCACCAATCAGCTGAGCTCAGACACGCTGTATACAGAGCATCGATTTCTTTCTGGGATTCTGGCACCTGTTTCAGCACCGATCCCAGCAGGGAACATATGCCTCCATCAAAACCATCAAAACCATCAAATTCATCGCAGCTTCTCGTCTTTTGTAACATCTGAGATGTCGACTGAAAAGTCAAAAAATAACTTTTGTTATTGATGCAACAGCCTGTGTTATATAACAGAATCCAGACAAACAGTTCAGATAAAGAGGTTCATCACATTGACATCCCTTTCACAGCAGCATCCAGTCTCAGACATTAATTTGGGGTTTTGTGACAATGTAACTGGAAGATCTAAAAGAAGATACACAACTAGTGATTTCATGCCATGTTATTCTTAACCAAACACAGAAACCCCTAACAAGCTGTTCAGACAAAACGGCTCATTTCTTTGTCATCTGAGGAAAAAAGCAGACCACTCTGCCTTTCAAGCCGGTTTAGTCATTTTGTGATTTGTTGGTCTTCTATTGATCTCCATTTATCAGTCTAGCTCCCCTGCAGCTCAAGTGGACTTTGTTTCTTCCTCAAAAAGCACGCGTGACATTAGGGAATTAAACCGAACCTTCCTCTTACAAGACAATCTTGACCAGTGACCTGCTGTCAGCTGCTAAGCTCTGGGCCTCTGCGTTTGACTTTTTTGCCCCCGTCGATATCCACATGACATTTATGAAGGACGGGGCGGTAAGACCTCCGGGGGTTACGTAAACACGCCGCTGTCCATGACAGCCCTCGCACAACACATCCCACCTCTCATGCAAACACACATGATCACGCACACACACACACATACCACACATGATCTCTCTCATTGGCGTAAAGCACACACACACTGCACCTGCTGTGTCATATGACTTGGGTGCCAGCGTGTCTCTCCAGGAACTCCGGTTGCTTTGCTCCTGTTTGTCCTTGTAGCCAAGTTACAGAAAGAACCTGCTGAAATGATTGATCGACTGACTGAAAACTAATTTTATTAGAGTATTTATATCGCAATAAATTGAATATCTTCACAACACCACCTTGGTTTGATGGACATGTTCACTCTTTTCTGATAATTTATAGACTAAAATCAATGTCAGCTGCTCAGAAAAATAATCAATGGATTAATCAATAATAAAACTAATCTCGCAGCTCTAAAACCAAAAAGGCAAAAGTGAACATGGCTCACATACAGTAACCCCGCTCACTGCTTGACCCCTACTAAGTAGCGCCAAAGGTTTTGCCCTTTTGGAACTAATGACCACATTGTCAACCACCATACCAAATGTGAAGTTCCTCAACGAAGGACGGAAGGACAGACGGAGGCACGGAGCGCTATATACCCCCGACTACGTTGAAAGTCTAATTTGGGTCCATCTTCCTCTTTGTCCTCTTGCCAAAAAGAGTTTCAGAGCCGGAGTGAAACTGTGCCAATAACTTTATAGTCAGACATCAAACTGCCACTGGAGGATCTTCAGACATTTGCTCTGCTGCTTTAGTTCACACTGAGTCATGATTGGCTATCAGTGATCTTTGTAATTGCCTATTGATGACCTGATTACCTACAAATTCACTGTTGCATAATGGCTTCCAGCAAAAACCTCAAAGGCCAACGTCTGTCTTCAGCCTTTATTGGTGTGTTGGAAGTAGGGTTGGACGAATGTATCGGCTATCGGCTGAGTACATCGCCGGTTGTTCTTTTTAGGGTGATTTTATTTTGCTAATTTAATGGTCTGCCTCCGAAGAACGAGAGAGACGTTGCTCAGCAGGCAGAGAGAGAGACAGCAGGAAAAAACAGTGTGTAGCTGTCACATTTTCACATCTAACTTGATGAGTTAAGGGTTTATTTAGACCAAACCAGAGTTGGTGATGGTTGTAACAGGGGAGAGAGCCTTTATTTTGTTTCTGTTGAGTTTTAGTGTGTTTTTTTTACGCTGCATCTCCTAGCTGAAATTTGTGGGGACGGTTGGTTTGTTGTTGAGCTGACGGTGGCCAGTTTTATATTGCCAACCTTGGCTGGCCGATATGTTAATAATAAGCGTAAATAATACAAATTTATAGTTCAAATGGATCTCCAAAATCAGTCACAGTTGCATGAAAGGAACCCTGTTGTTTTTTGACACAATCAGGTTGCTGCTACTTGCTGATGTGTACTTGGATTTATTCTGAAGAGCCTGTGAGATGAAAGGCAGGGAAAGCTCTTGATAGAAGTGTCATCACAGCAAGGTAAACTAACTCAAGGTACAAAAGAAGTCAATAGCATGTTTTTGGGTCAGCTGCATAAAAGAGGCTGTTTGAGGCTGTCGGGCTTCTCCTCTGTCCTTTTGTTTTATGTTCAGTTATGATTTACTGCAGTTAAAATGCTACATGTGGCACTCTGACATTTCTCTATATTGATGCTGGACCGATCAATGTGTCACCATCGCAGATAAGCCACACCTCCTCCTGATGGTTTTGCCCACATCTCTCATCTCCGATAAGCAGCAGGTATTTGTCTTCGTATCGTTCGCCACCTTGCACGTGCTTTAACAGATGTGTAGCCAGCAGTGTGTTTCTGAATGATTTGGCGAGTGGGTGTTCTCACAGTCAAAGGTCACGTCTATTTAAAGGGTTTTTTCCAGATGAAATGTGTTTGAAGTGCAGCGAGGGAGGGAGAGCGGGCGGGGAGCGGTGCTGCCGGTGCAGTATGGGGAAACACGGCAAGGTCATTGCCATTCAGAGCTCACCGTACATGTTTAACAAAGTATGTGAGTGTGCATATTGTGTGTGTGTGTGTGTGTGTACAGTAAGGTATTACTGTAGGCATGAAGAGAGAGATGCTTGCATGTACAGTATGTGTGGGTGAGGGTGCAAGAGAGCGTAAACTATTAATACTGTATTAAAATTTCACAGCACTCCAGGTGAGCGAACATCAGTAGTGTTGAAAATCTTTGGTTAAAAAAAAAATTGCTCATAAAAATGCACTCAGAGTAGAAGTTATTTTGAACACTGTGACCTTTCCGAGTCTGAAAAGCAGAACACCAAGTGCAAACCTTAATTGGAAAAAAATTACAATAAAAAAGCCAAATGACTCTTCCCTTCTTGGCAAAATGACCCAACACTTCAAAACTCCACATTTGTCCAGTTTAACACGAGCTGGTCTCTAATACAATTCAACTAGAGAGCCAACAAAATGTGCTCTTTGTAAAAAAAATGTAATTTAAAATCCATTGGAGAGCGATCGCAGACCAGCACCAGTCATTTCCTTTCACTAATCTGATAACAGACTCACACATAAACACACACATGAACACACAGTCACACACACACACACCTCTGCCAAGAACCAAATGGCACATTGGTGCACGGCCTAATGGTTAAATAAAAAGCAGCTAATTGAGTTGCACAATGCCACAGCTGTAAAAAGGGTCCTGACTTGGCCGCAGGACAAAAGGAGGTTAAAACATCATCACTGTTGATTTTTGGCAGCCTGCAGAGCGGCACCGCTGGCACCGCCGCTCTGATTATTTAATAGCCACTGACGGGAAGAAGAGCTCCCTGATGATGCTCTCAGCCTCCAGCTCTCACCGGCAGCATCAACTTTGAGATGGAAATAGTTTGCAAAGATTCTCAAAGCACAATCTGAATGTATTAGTGCCAATGAGTCGATGCATACTGTAGTTATTTAACAAAAAGTAAATGAAAGCCAAACACAGAATGGGACAAACTGCTTGATATTCTCACATTGTAAATTGAATACATACAACTGAGGTCTGGAATCTTTCATTATTTTGAATGAAATAGTAGTTTGATTAATGGTTATATTACAATACCAGACATTTTTCAGCTGATCTGTTCCCACAATTTAAAATACGACTGGAATTATAACCTGTTGAACTTACTAACACTACCTCTAAGCAGCTTATAATACAAATAGAAAACAACTTTTTCTAATCAAATAATTACATTTACAAGACAAACGTGAAATTTAAGCAGTAAGAATTTCCACCAATAAATATATATACTGTGGCACACCATACTTCATACTGCATTATATTCATTATTATCATCCAAACATGCAAACATTTTTATACAAAAAGGGTTATGGTAGATCAAACCCACATATCACACCTCAATAGATCAGGCATACTGCCCAAAATTTGCAAAAACAAAAAGAAACTAAAGACCATCTTGCGATGGGATTACACCAGCCGCGACGGCAAATCTCTCCTACTTCCGGTGCCCTTGCTCGGACCACGCCCATCTTCAAACTCTACCTTTATCTTGATCTAAACTTCACACTTGTAAAGTTTCGTGACTGCATCTTGCACAGTTGCGACGCAAATCTGTCAGACAGACATATAAACACCTGACTCAAAACCGCCTCCGTGGTAGTTCCCGCTACAGCAGGTGTCTCCAGGACCACATTCTGCCATGATGACACACACACAGACTCACAAGGTGAAAACAATACCAGCCACTTTTAATTTAGTCATTTTAGATAGCCAGTGTTGGGTCAGAGAAGGAAAACAAAAAAACAAATGACTTGCCAAAAGAATCATTTGTTCCCTGTTGTAACTAACAGCAAGAAGTACGTGATGTTATGAGAAGCTCATCATTTAGTTGCTGCAGTGCCGGTTGTATACCATTTAGTCATTAACAAATCTAGAAATCACAATGCTTTAAAGGCTATTTGACAGAGCAACAAATCAAATCCACTTATCCTCCCACTGACCAGTTGGCGCATTTTGCTGAATTTTAAATAGCACATTAGAGAAGTGGATCATCGGCTCTGGAGGACCACAGTGCTATGTCAAGCTGAAGAGCCCACTATCCTGACCAAAGACAAAGCTGGGCTGCAGCCATACAGAGATACAATATAAACTTATATTTGCAGAGCTATCAAGCATGCGAGACACTCTGTGCTGCTCAGAGCAGTTCAGCGCTGCTGCTGTAACAGTAGAGCCCACTTCCACCTTGTTCTGCCACTGCAAAAGTAGAACTAGGAAAAGATGCAGGAAGTTTCCTCGGCATAACGAAAAGCAGAGAACAGAAAAGCCCCGACTGATTTCTCTATTTATTTTTGTTTACCTGTGTCCACACGGTCACTGCTGCGCCTTCATTACTTTAGCTCCCCTCCGAGCATGTGAATGTGGGCGAATGCTGCAAGAACTCTTCCTGTCTGTAGGAGGAGGGAGCGCCAGCATGCTACTGTAGCTCGGTCCTATAACTGGCCAGGGGGGGTGAAGAGATGGAATACAATCTGACCACTACAAACACACACACATAGACATGCACACACATGCACTCTAGTCGCCCTGCTGAATTCCTCGCAGGCCGCCGCTGCCAATACATTCCTTCCTTGGCCCAGTAAGCATGAGACGGTGACACATTTGGTTCAGCTCCATGCTGCTGCTGCTGCCGCCACCACCATCTCTTGTTCAGGTTTCACAGCCATCCACTACCACCTACCCACCCACACACCCGGCAAACATCACAAACACAAACAGCCTCTTTCATTTGAGTTTCTCACCGTCCATCTCTCTCTCACACTCTCTCGTTCCTCACTCCCACTCAAGCTGGGAAGCATTCAGAATTTACCCCCCGTTGTTTGATTAAATAAAGGTGTATGAAAGTCCACGGAGGTTTTGTCAGGCTAAGTGGTAAAAGACATATCTGCTGCTGTGGCAGAGTGTGAGCTGAATGCTACCTGTGTGACCAAAATCATTGTAATGAGGGTTATTACAAATCCCTCGTGTCCCACCTCAGCCCATCATGCTGATAATCCAGACACATAATGCTCATCTTTTGTGCCACATTTCCTTTTCAGTGCATGGGGACGGTTGAGCTTTTTAATCACAAATCTTAACAGATGTTGAAAATGTGAGCGACCCCACACATAATGACATGTTATGTTAAATTTAACAGTTTTGTTTCTATGCGTGGTGAACGATTTACAGATGCACGATCCAAATTTTTCAGTCCCGATACCAATAGCGATACCGATACGATCGGGTGTCGGCCGATACCGAGTACTGATTCAATACCAGTGTTGAATTAATAAACTGTACGCCTCACTGTGTGGAAGTGACTGGGATCATTTTGTTATGTGTCAGGCTTGACTTAAACATTGCATTCCTAACTTAAAACAAAATGTAACCAATAACTTCATAAATGTAAATTGACTGAATTGTTATTTATTATTAAAATAATAAATCGTTCACCAGGAACATGGCAGAAAATCTTCAAAATTAACAGGAATTACAATTCAGGTCTTCTTAACCTTTTTAATGCAGCAACAAACTGGTCAAAACTTAAACAGGAATTAAAATTCCAGTATATAAGTTTAATTGAATAGACCGGCCCCATTGTCACCGATACCCGATCCAGCTTTTTGAGTCAGAATCGGCCCGATATCCGGTCCGGTATCTCATTAACAACAAGAGCCCTGTCTCTTGAGATCAAACATGAACAAACATGGCGGACAACAGGCAGGAAGAATTAGCGATGTTAGTTTTTGCACTACTTTGTATTGAAAATGAAAGAGGAAAAAAGAAGAATCCATTTTACTACTACTTTATGCTTCGCGTTTTGCATCAGCTCATGCATTAGCCGAGGCCGCCGTTAACGGCTGTGGTTGTCCTTCCGCTTCAGTCAGCTTCTCGTCATCGGCTGTCCTCGGGGTTCCCCGCACACAACAGGATATCCGCTCGATTTGAAATCGGTGCGGCCAGGATGGACTTCTGAGCCGATCGGGGGATGTAAAACACACTCTTAACATACCTCACACCGCAGAGATATCTGGAAAGATAATCTTTAGAGTCATCAAACAAATCGGGGCTTTGCTGACGACTGTCGGGAGGGTTTGATTCTTGTGTATTGTGTGCCCAACATTAGGCGGGAGGGTTGTGTCCATGTGGTCACTAGAAAAAGATACATGCATCACAATGGATCAAATTGGATTTTTTCCCAGTCTATACAACTGGATCCAGTATCTTAACCAGAGGTGCATCTACAGCTTGCATAATTCAGTTTGCTCTTTAGCTCATCACTGACTCATCTCTCACCTATGACTCCCGTTGTCTCACCCACTGTCCATTGTCCAGACAGGAAGTATAGGTAAAGTGGCACTGCTACAACCCGGAGTATGACCTCAACGCCTTAGGAGCTGATGCACAAAGCATCATTTTGCTCATTACATCACAGCGCTTTTATGTTACCAGGCAGCTCCCCCCTCCCCACCCCACCCACCAACACCATCTCTGGTTTCACTGCTGCAACCCAGTAAAATAACCTCGAGCAGCAGCAGCACAGAGGGGATGAGGAGGGGACTGACAGAGCCAGGCCGGTCGCTCAGCGCTGCTGGCAGACGGAGAACGACACGGTGCCAGTAATAACTGTGGCAGACACGAGCATCACTGACATCACTGGCACGGAGACCCTGCTGCCACGCCACGGCCCAGACAGACATACGCTCCGCTCGCCCACCAGTGCCATCTACCAAACAGCAATGTACTACTGGATGACAAAGTATTTAGATATGACCACATGATTTCTGTTGACAAGCCACACGTAAGTGAATTAACCCAACTAATGCCAGCTCCACTGCAGCTACTGATAACTGATACTGATACACTGAGAACTGAGAGCGATACTGCTGCTGGAAGCAATTACTATGTGTATGGGATGAGAAAGAAAAATTACAAGTCTAGAGGTCTGGCTGGAAATCAGAGTGACCGTGTTAACGCAGCATATTAGGGACATAAATCTTGAAAATGAGATATCTTTTTAGGGCAATCATTCAATATTAGGCAATAATGCTACTACAGTACAATACTATATGCAATAAGATTCCTCTTACAGTAGTGATAACTGATGAGATCAACATACGCTATCAAGCAAACTCAT
Organism: Sebastiscus albofasciatus; assembly: GCA_916701655.1. Lineage (NCBI taxonomy): Eukaryota > Metazoa > Chordata > Actinopteri > Perciformes > Sebastidae > Sebastiscus > Sebastiscus albofasciatus. Next base: position 90,872 of record CAKAOI010049919.1, read on the forward strand.
TTTACATTCCTTTTTAATTTTTAATAGATTCAAAATGAGATTGCTCGCAAACAATTACTGTATTATGTGACACAACTTCAGTGTTTCTTTAGTTTAAATGACATCTGTATCTTAAAGTATGTGGAAGCATTTCAAAGGGGAGTCGGTTTGAGAGGATTTGAAGATGTCTCCCACTGACTTACATTGTAAAAGAAATATGGAAAAAGCTTCATAATTTAAAGGAACAGTGTGTGGGATTTAGCAACATCTAGTGGTGAAACCTCTCCCGTGGGCCGACAGGAAAATCGTGAATGGTGAATGAGAGTGGCGGCGAATGTGTGAGCGAGCAAGTGAGCTAGTGGAGCAGAAGACAGAGTGAGTTTAGCTCTGAGAACATCAAGTGAATGTACGGTGGAAGTTGCAGTTTATGCAGAAATAAATGCTGCAGCTCCTCAAGACCAACAGAGGTTTCCCGTGTCTTATTTCACGGCGGCTGAGGTTAACTCCGGAGCGAGTAACGTTATCGACTCCGGCCCAAGAAGGAAAAGTTAACACAGTGTTTGGTTTGTCCGTTCTGAGCTACTGTAGAAACATGGCGGAGCAACATGGCAGCTCCGTTAAGAGGACCGGGAACACAAGTATTTTTATTTTCAAGTGATTATACACTAAAGAGAAGATACTCATTAATATTATATTCCACTTCTGCCTATGGGTCCCTGTAATAGTTTCACACCGTTCCTTCAAAAAGTACAAGAGTATAAGTGCACACGTGTCTTTAAAGAGCTGAACATTTTGATATTTGAATGGTTTCTGTAGCTGAAGGTACGCAGAAGCAGCAGACGAACAAAAAACGTACAGAATCTGAAGAATAATAAAGATTTGGATAACAATAAGTCCGTTGACTTCAAATCAAACAGGCAGGAAACTCATACGTTTCGTAAAAACTCCTACTACTACTTATTACTCCACGATAATAAAGTTAAATGCATGCAAACCTTTTAGTACTTTTAGTGATGATAGTCGGGGAAAGATGATCCCTCCCTTCAATCTATAAACTTGGCAACAGCCAAAGTCAAATCGGTAGAAAAACACTCTCGTCTCCAGAGAGCAGCTCTCACCCCCCGTGTTGTTGTTGTAGTAGTAGCACCTGTCTCACAACATAAACACTTCACCAATATATCCTTCTCTGTGTTGACAGTCGACAAAAAGGTAAAGACTTCACAGAGCTGCTGCCAGAGAAGCCCAGCAGGCTCCCTCAACAGCACCACAACTCCAACGCATCACATTGAGACAAAACAAGCCCTGATGCTTTATGAAGGGAGGTTCATGTTTTTATAGCGATGCTATTAGTTATGTGCTGAAATAGTATGGTTAATTGTTCGAGTGATTAACTGCACACTAGATCATGTAGATGAATTCAGAGCAGCTGAAAAAAAACCATCAAGTTAGTAGAGATTGAAATAAAACTGAAGGACAGTTTGAATGTTTTAATAAATATGTGGAAAAAACAACGTTTCCATTTTTCCTCCGGCGTCCCCATAAATGGATTTGTAAGATTATCATTCATTATTAAAAAACCTCTCAACCTGCGATGGGTGAACAAGCTCGGAGCGAGCAGTGTTCATTACTTTAAATGAGAAATGTTAACAAGCCAGTTTAATTTTCACCTCGTGGTCGCAGCCGGCTGGTTTTAGAAAAAACATCTTTAAAGTTCTAAATATCACGGCGCATTCAAGGTCACGGTGCTTTTCATTTTGTTTATTTACTGCGGCTCTCAGACTTACAGAGTTACCGTCTCTCAGGTGTTTTTATTCAAGCTGCAAATGTCTCAGTATGTCTCGGTCAAATTCAGTTTACTTTAAACCAGTTTCCTCCCGCTGAATCTCATTTTACAAACTCTGCATTTAATCATGTTGTGTTTTCAAGGTGAACAGATGTGTTTCGAACGTCCTCAGCACTGAATGCATAACGATGGCTGCAGTGAACAACGGTGTGGACAAACTGTTGGATAGACTGCCGTGATATGTGGTGCAGAAATTCATGTTCCCCTCGGGATGAATTGTAATAACTTTTGTGATTCATCTACAGCAGCATCATCATTAGGTTGAAATTGTTCATTTGTTTATGCACCACCTGCAAACTGACATCCCCGTTCAGCTCAGCTGTAGTTTGTGTTTAGTGTTAATTAGCAAATGCCATCATGCTAATGCGCTAAGATGATGAATATGGTAAACATTATTCTTGCTAAATATCATCTTATTAACATTGTCACTGCAGGCGTGTTAGCATTTAGCTCAAAGCCCTAATGTACTGTGATGTGTACAGTACAGTAGGGCTGTAACCGAATAAGGATTTTTTGATTTGACTTGGATTTGTCTGTTCAATACCAAGATTCAACTACTCATTATTTTTTCTCTTCATATAGACTATCAGCTCCCTGCGGGGGAGGGACGGGGCTCCCGGCGCGACTGTCAACCGGGGCGTGCGAGGGATCTGCAGCGATGTTGACAAACCACCCGATCCGTCTTGAAACACTGACCCCGTAATTAATCACTATTAATCACAAACGAATCGACCATATCTGTTCAAAATGTGCCTTAAAGGGACATTTTTCCAAGTCATACTTACTATATAGTAAGTGTTTAATATTTATTATTGTAAATCAATTAACAACACAAACAATGACAGATATTGTCCAGAAACCCTCACAGGTACTGCATTCAGCATAAAAATATGCTCCAATCATAACATGGCAAACTGCAGCCCAGCAGGCAACAACAGCTGTCAGTGTGTCAGTGTGCTGACTGGACTATGACTTGCCCCAAACTGCATGTGATTATCATAAAGTGGGTATGTCTGTAAAGGGGAGACTCGTGGGTACCCATAGAACCCATTTACATTCACTGATCTGGAGGTCAGAGGTCAAGGGACCCCTTTGAAAATGGCCATGCCAGTTTTTACTCGCCAAAATTTAGCGTAGGTTTGGAGCGTTATTTGGCCTCCTTCCCGACAAACTAGTATGACATTGTTGATACCAATGGATTCTTTAGGTTTTTCTAGTTTCATATGATGCCAGTATCTTCTCTCTAGCTCTACAACTGAGCTGGCTACAACCTCAAAATCGCAAGTTGCATTAATGCTTTAAAGAAATGAGTGGCATTAAAATGAATTTGAGTTAATGCGTTATTATTGCATTCACTTTGACAGCCTTAATATACTGTATATACAACCAATGTGTTTATGATGAATTTGTATACAAGAAGACAAAATTGTTTACAAGAGCACAAAGTTCTTCATAGACCTAGCCTCTTAAAAAAAACAACGGCTCCACTTCAAGAATTTCAAGTCGACTGAGGCGTCACAGACGATGAAGCCGATAAAGCCAGTGTGTATGACTACAACCTAGGTCTGAATCCAGGTGTAGGACTACTGCAGCTCTCACATCTCAAAGATTTACATAAAAACACCACATTCAGAAATGTGTCTGCAACACTAAAGCTGGGTAAAATGCACGCAGGGTGACATTTACAACGATACAGTATGCATTTATGTTACTACGGACGTAATGAGTTCGCTTGCATCGCAGTCACAAGGTCTCATTCTTCAACATCTATTGTACTTGTGAGAATAAACCCCGTTCTAATTATCCAGACCACATGCAGGAGCATTTCCTGACAGCTCTGTGGAAATCAGATCGCTGCTTGTTCGACACTTGTCCACATTCAAATCAGCTGTGACGTTCTGGGCCCCCCGCCTCACCGCCTGGCTGACTCTAATTATAGCCGCTCTTCAGCAGGCTGAGAAGCAGAGTGCCTGTTAAACGTCTTATTGCAGAGATAATGAAAATATTTGCATTAGCATAAACAGGAATGGCAGCGGAATGGAGCCCTGTGATTCAGAGGAGCATGTAGAGGAGTGAATAATGCTCAGGCTCATTACGGAAGTGCCTGCGCTGACTCAAAATTAGCCCTCACACCCGCAGTTTGTGCCTTCGCAGCAAATAAGATTCATTGTGAGCAAATTGAGAAGCTGCTTGAGAGAGGGAGGATTTTGGGATGCTATTTAGGGGGTTCAGAATGTGTTGCAAAAGAAGTGATTTCTATGGATTTTATAATTATAACTACTTATGTATTAGCCAAACATTCTCTCAATTTGGCCTCATTGTTTTGCAGACAATAAGGCCATCAGTTACTGGACGAGAATGATGGGTTGTAAAGTTGTAGAGGACGAGAATGTAGGACAGAATCAGCATAGCAACAAGGCATCCCATCTGCCGGCTGCTCTTCAGCGGAGGTACAGTAGGGCTACGTGGGCGAGGGTCAACATCAAGAGGTAAAGTGGAGTAAAAATGTGTAACTCAAGCAGTTGTTCCGAGCCTCAAAGCGTCAGGATTTCTGCCTACGGTGTTCAGGGTTAATAACATAATGTGATACTTTATTGATCTCCGTTGGCAAATTCTCTTTTTGTTTGGACACCTACAGAGGAGCTCTGCTGCAGCGGGCTGGGATTCAGGGATTTGTTGAAGGGCACTTCAACACGGTAATGCTTGCAATAAAATTTAATTAAACTAAAACTTAGAGAGAATCAATGCTTAAGACAAACAAGTCCAACTTACACAACTGAGAAGATAATCATGTGCCCCGGTGCAGGGTTGTGTGGGAGTGTCACTTAAATGGCCCATTAATGCCGAGCAACTGTACGACGATTAACGTGTTTGTACTCCCTCGTGGCTGGGTTGTTCAGCTCTGGATCGCCGCTTACGTGTTCACCGCAGCACAACGTCAGGTTGAGTTTCTCCAAAAGTTGATTCCGTTTTAACTTTTCCCTGCACTTTTTTCCGGCATCCCACCACAGCCCAAACGTACTATCCACATTCAAATGAATGGGAGGACTGGCGTTTTTGCTGCAACACCTGGTTTGGTGTGAATGCACCCCCTAAAAGCTGACGGTCGGCCATCGGACAGTTTACTAGTCTGCCCGTGTCAGAGTTTTTTTGTCAGATTCATCATTTTGAAAAGGCAGCGGAGCCGGTCGGTGAGAGAAATCACTCTGACTGGCGGTTCAGCTTAAACTAATCAGTGCACGAGAAGAAAAACGGGAGGAAAGCGAGCCAACGAGTAAAGTCAGGACGAAAAACACAGAAGGCTCTTCTCGTTTTTCATCTTCATCTCATCTGCTCATTTCGTCGGCTGTAGTCTTTGCGGTGTGTTCAAATGCAACTTGTTGGCCAAAACAAAGGCGACGTGAGGCGATGCAACACGTCGGCCTTCATCGCCGCTCGTTCTCTGACGTCGGGTTGGTGTGTCTGGAGCTTAAGAGTCTATAGCCATGCTAGCAGCTCTGTGAGGATGTATTTAAGCACAACGGTGCTTTGAGCTAAATGCTAATGTCAGCATGTTAATATGCTCACAATGACCACACTAACACGCTGATGTTTAGTAGGTATGATGATTTATATTGATCTAAATCACCATCTTAGTTTAGCGTGTTAACATGCTAACAGTTGCTATTTATCACAAAGCACAGATGATGCTGATAAGAATGTAATTAGATTGCAGGTATTATTGTGGTGCTAGAAGAGTCAGCGCAACAACAAAGTTATTATAAGTCATCCTGAAGGGAACATGAATGTCTGAACCAAATTTCATGACAATCTATCCAATAGTGACATTTCACTCAAAACCACAAATATCAACATCAACAAGTCAACAAGTCAGATCACCAAAGACATTTGGACACATCGTCTGGAAATCCTCAATGTCTGTATGAAATTTAGTGAGTGGATGTTGAGCTATTTCCATGGATAAGTGCAAACTTTGACCTGCTGGTGGCACTAAAGGAAACGTCAGAGGATCACCAAAATCAGTATGATGCATCATCTGTGAATCATGAATGTCTAGCCAACATTTCATGGCAATCCATCCAACAGTTGTTGAGATATAGTGGGCAGACTGATGAAAAAATTAAAAATCAATTTTCTGCAATATCCTGCAGCCTTTAACACCAAGGTTGATTTATTATATTATATTATATTATATACATATTTATAAATGGAGGCAGAATATCTCAAAGTAATGCCGTCTATATGCATTTCTTTTAATGGATCTGAACACGGATTTAATAAGGCTATGGGATAAAGTTCTTACAGCTAATTATTTTAGGGCTGGGACAAGCGTGAGCAAGGACTACTCTTTAATCCTTTTAATTCTTTTGACGAGCATATTTAATGCTGGCACAGTACAGGATGTGAGGACAAGGAAGAGAGGAGAAATAGAATAATTGATATAGTGAAGTATTTTATTTAAAACACTACCATCATTAAAACTGAAGAGCAGTTTCAGTTTACTTTGATCCCTCCGGAGTGCTGAACCACAACTAAGAGCTTGATAAGGACTGAATCGGAGCCATCAATCCCGCTGACAGAGCGACAGGTAGCAGTACAGTATCTACTTCCACCATCTCTTATCCTGTCTGTCCTGACAGCGTGTGGACATGAAACAATTCCTCTGTTCACACAAACACGAGGGCTCAGAGTAAACAGAGCAGGACCGGCGGAGCTTAACGCAAATATGCCGACGACAACAAAAAATGTAACGGCAGAAAACATAACTGGAGCGGTAGAGAAACCGGACTGAATCCCACAAATGATCCTCCCAGTGAGACGTGTATGTTGAGAAGAGTCAGTGCAATTAACATAGACAAAGTAAGATTAAATAGTAAATAAATGAATAATTCAACATGGAGATTAAAATATTTATAATAGGATAAACAAAGAGAAAAGAAAATAGAGATATAAAAGTAAACATATTTAAAAATATTCAGGGGTTTTTACTGTGCAAGTTGTTTTTCTAAAGCTCAACAGATGAGAGGATCCCAAGGAGAAATGTATTGGGATTAGTTTTCCGAGATTTTCACTTATGAATAACAGATATTGGAACTTAAGTTGTGTTTTGGCTTCCATAAGTGTGAATAGAAAGACAGTTTGTTCTTGATCTTGGAAACAGAACGAATAAAGTGCAAGCTCAACTTTTAAGTCAATATGGACGAGAGGTCCTGGAGCTGCCAAGAATCATAGAGAGTTTGAACATCTGAGCGAAATGTATCTGCTGGTGAAGACTGCATAACAGAGAGGAAAGCTCCAGAGCGAGACCTTAAGTTAAGATCGCTATATTAGATATTTCATGCTGCACTACACAAGCTGAAAAACATTATACTTGGTGAACAATACAACACAACCGATCACTGACCAGATTCCATGTGATCTCTAGCTGTCAAACTGATGTTGTATTACAATAATGCCGAGAAGTATAAATTAATTTAATATCCGTAATTCCAAATACATTTTTTTTCCAAGAATGAAGCTGTATGTTTCAGGTGGATCAAGATGTAACTGCAACAGTCTCCTCTCCATGTTTCTATCAAATAAAAGCTACATAAAAGTCAAGGTGGATTGACTTTATCAGGCTTCAAAGACGAGACTTTACGTGAGACACACGTGCATAACTTGAATATTACCATTCCTCATAGTTATCTTTTGCTGTACATAGTTCTGTTTGGTTCCAGCAATTGATGCCTGCAAAATATGGCATATGGGGAAGGAACCCAATATATTTTCATCTGGAAAATTACTGTGTTTTTTTTAGGGCCGTCAATCGATTCAATTATTTAGTCGCAATTAATCCCAAATTAAAGGGACTATTTGTAACTTTCAGAAATGCTTCTTAACAGCGACACCTGTGGCTGTGAAATCAACGAAAGTCAGCGTCGAGCTCGCGCTTGCTCGCTCTAAATAGACCTGAACGAGCATCGCTCAAAACAGTGAGGAGACACACGTCAGCTAAAAGCACGATATCACTCTATATTTCAGCTGCTTGGCAGTAATGTTAGCTGACCAGACGAAGGTCTCTCCATGAACATGATTTAGATCTGATCGTAGTGTTGGCTTTTCCTGCCTCACCGCAGGCTACATTTATACGCTTAAAAAGTTACAAACAGTCCCTTTAATTGCACGTTTTTAATTTTTTCAAAATGTACCTTAAAGGGAGATTTGTTAAGTATTTAATACTCTTATCAACATGGGAGTGGACAAATATGCTGCTTTATGCAAATGTATGTATATATTTATTACTGGAAATCAATTAACAACACAAATCAATGATACATATTGTCCAGAAACCCTCACAGCTACTGCATTTTAATTGTGATCCAACTGATCAAAGTGTAAAGGAAAAGTAAAGTGAAAGATCCCCTCAGATAATGGAGATGTCTGTCTTGATGAGTAATCTAATGGAAATGGATCTAAACCTGGATGTTTTTTGTTGTTGGTTTGTTTATTTAGTTCTTTCCTATAAGCACTTGATTTTGTTGAGATGTATAATTGTCAAAACAGGCGTGAGCTAAAGTATCTGTTTCTGTAAATCCTCTGCCTGCCAATAAAAAACAATATTAAAAAGCTACAAAGTTTTCAGTAAAAAGTATTACCAAGGCTCTGTGGTTCTTGAAATAGCAACTTGTGTTCACTGTAAAAACCACATTAATTAAATCTCTTGAGCCACATGAGTCACTGCTGCTGCCCTTCTCTTTGAGGTGATCATATTTTCATTGATTCCAGGAAAACCAACCTTTGTGCCCCTGAAAAGTACATGTATAGGACTATTTATAGAGCTTCCGGCTCGGCTTGGCAGGCTCAGCTACACACAACCTCACAGCCGTGACCTTTCCTGTCCTATCATACCTCCCGTCTCCTCTCTATTAGAAACTGAAGTTATACCACTTATGCTCTCTCCAACTCTTTCTGTCTTTGTGTCTTCTCTCCATTTCTTCCCACTCTCTACTTTAAAGTCCGTTTTGTCTCTTTCTCATTGCCCAGGGTCTGAGTACACTTCATTTTTTTTTCCCCTCCTGCTTTTACAAAAACACAGTTTGTCTGAATTTAAGATTACATCTTGGACAAACCGCTGCCATCTATTTCATCTTCATCCCAGCTCATGTCCCCTCGCAGCAGCAGCTGCCGCCTCATCCCTCCTCGCCTCCCACCGCGACGCTCCCCCAGACAGACAGCCGGGTCATAAAACGGCCCTGACAGTTAATTGCGGCTCCATCAAGAAGCAAGATTGGGATTCTTCAGCCCTGATGAGCCGTTCTGTCTTGATTGTGGCGTTATTTTGGGAGGGTGGGGCGGAGGGACGGTGCTATAATAGAGATGTCCATCACAGCCAATCAGAGACAGCAGACCGAGTGGCGTCCACCTCTGTTGCTAGTGGCGATGCCACAAGGAAGAGGCAAACTTCCCCCCCACCCCAGCCCTCAAGAGACTGCTTCGGGACATTTTGTTGCCATGGCAACGTCGAGACGGCTTAAATAAGCCCCTACTCTCGTCCATTTTATTGCCAAATAGCGGTGGGATTTTGCAAAAGAAGGAGATTAGAGTGTTTACTGCAAGCAACACCTCTTCTGGAAGTGTGTGTGTGTGTGTGTGTGTGTGTGTGTGTGTGTGTGTGTGGACGACAGGAGAGCAGCTTTCAGCCGGACAGCGAGGGACTCGGCACGGAGACTGACAGCCTGGCATGCTAATGGAAGACAAGTCTACGCTGCATTCACATTCAAAACACTCTCACCTCTGTGAGACGGCGTCCTGACGGGCCCCGTCTCACAGAGGGGAAGGGATTTGGTGTGTGTGTGTGTGTGTGTGTGTGTAAGAATGTGTGAAGGTGTGTGTGTGTGAGTATCAATGGGTGTCGAATCAAAACTGGCAGGAGAGAAAGAAAGAGCAAAAGCAGACAGTTTAAATAATTAACTAACCAAAGAATAAATGGAATACTGGAAATACGGTTTCTAAAACAGAACGAGAGTTGTTGTCAAAAGGTTTAACACCTACTGAAACACACAGTTTATAATGTATAGTTATACAAAATAGTTGTCATTTTGGGGCATCCTGGTGGCCTGGAGCTTTATATTAAGATGCTGACTAATCGCAATGACCCCAGTTCAGGTCTACGCAAGGATGTTTGTTGCCTGTCATCCCACATCTCTCTCCCTTCATTTCTCTTTGACCTCTCACTGTCAAATAAACGCAGAAATACTAGTACTACTAATACTACTAATACTACAGTAAGTACACAAAAACACACAGAATTCTTTACAGTTGAGCCATACAGTAGGCGCAGTTTGAATTTTAAGGTTCGGGGGTTCACAGAAATAATCTAGAGGGAATGTAATGTGTACATTGCAGAGAGGTCTAATGTATTGGGATGCGTGTAGCCTAAATACAGTATCAAACCCTCCAAACAGAATGCAACGCAAGTAAGCATCAGTGACAACAAATCAGTTTGATTGCGATTGTCTGACGCCCTGTTTCCATTTATTCTTGTCGCTCGCTTTGAAAGCGCCGCAATGGACGAGGAAAGGCTGATTGGTTAAGTTGAAATGAGGAGTTATCCTCATTTTCACTACAAACACCTAAATAAGGTATACACAGTATAAAACCTGTTTCCCATCTTTTAAGTGGTTACGTCTCCAGTCTGATCTTGACCTCACAGCTGATAGGTACGTGGTTTGTTTACATGACGTAACAGAAGTGCATATTTAACGGTGTGTGGACAGTGTCCGATGTTATTGGGATATAAGTAAATAAAAAGACCACAAACCTATCTTCTTATCTTGTTGGTTTCTTATTCTGTCAATATGAAGACACACAACAAGGTCGATATTATTCATCATTACAATAATGTTGCTACCACGACGGCACCCTCACCGGAGAGACGTCCCACAAGAGGATCCTTCCACAACGAGCGGCCATCCATCCCTGACTCGCCGAATTGAATCCCCCGGGCAGACTGCACGGATCCCAACGGTTGAGAAGTGTAAATATATTTTTGGTTCATAATGAAAGTGTGGCGGACCATGTCTGAATAAATTAATGTGGTCAAAATCATCACTGAATCTCAGGCCATTGGATTTCCTGATTCCCAGATAGTCGATATTACACGGTGGTTGGGCACTCACCAATTACATGACTTACCCACCGCCCCCACCGTCGTTTTGCTTTTTTAACAGAGATAAAACCCATTTAGTTAATTTTGGCATATCAGCGGCATGTTATCAATAGATAGTTGGACAACCGACGATACAAACTGAAAGTGAAAGTGTCTGCTCCGTATGGAGTCTCATCTCAGAGTAGCAGATGTCACATTTCACACACACGGACGAGAGAGAGTTGACAGACCAAGAAATGACATAAGATTTCCTCACCGTCACATCCCTACCCTAGTGGCAGCATCATTAGCAAAACATGAGACCCACACCTTTCACTGATTGTAATGTCAACAAGTGAGCAGGTTCCATTAAAGTGCAACATTCAAATGTTTATGTGACTACAAAACTGCACTGTTTCCCATCTTCAAGTGTAAACTGTACTGTTTAACTGAGTTGCTGGTGGAATGACACTAATGAGGGTTAGAGATCTGCTGTGAAAACGTAGTTGAAAGAGAAAATGATTTATTAACAATGATGTTCCCAGAGCTTTGACTGAGATCTCACAGGCCTGTTGCATGTTAGGACCAATGACATGACAGAAACAGACCAAGGTCTGTGTCCTCTGATTGAGACCAGCAGCATCTCAGACAGAGAGATGATGAAGAAACAGAAGGACGATGGAGCAATCCGCTCAGATTTCCTCATTCGCATTTATTCAAATATATCTTCAGCGGCAGTGTTTGATTCATGAGTTTTATCAGACTCAAATAACTGTGAAAGAGATGCATAGATTGTACAGCTTAAGATGCCATGACGGAGTGGTAGAGAGAGACGATGAGCGAGACGGAGATAAAAAAAAAAACAGCACAGTCACAAGGAGACAGACACGACCACGCCCACACAAACACACAGACGTTTCCCACACGAGGCCGACTGACAAGCGTCTTATTGATTCAGTTGAGCGTCTAAATGCCGCGCGGCGACACCAAACTGCACCCTGATCTGACACAGCAGGACCCTGTGATGTTTCATATGACTCCCACGTTTCATTTAGGTGATATACTAGTGCTAATCCAGGTGATTAAAAGTGGTAACAACACATCTCTGAGCATGAACAAATCAAATACGCACCTTGGCCTTTGAACATAAGAAGACATTTAGCTCTAACTCACTGGGAACAGTTGAGTGAATACAGAGTATATACAGTTAACGTTTCCCCACAGCATAAAGTTAAACCTGCGTAGAGTGGCGATAATAAATCACAACCCCTTTGAGAGAAATTTGAATGTTAAGGTGGATGCTTGAGTGGATTAAAGGGTATGTGTGAGCAGGCATGATGGAGTGATGCAGCAGCAGCTTAAGCCAGGCACACGCTGTACGGAAAAACCCATATCGTGTCCGCTCAATTGATTAATTGGGAACATAAATGTCGCAGGTTCTGTCGTGCAGAAAAAGCTGATTGTAACGTGTAGTGTGAGTTATCAAAACGTATCGGATTTATAAAGACGCACAGTGTCTTCCCAGTTTTAGACAGAGAAAAGACTAATGCCAGGTCAGACTTCATGATATGAGCCCGATGACAGCAAAGACCAAGAGACACACACACGGGGCGTCATGAACAAAAAATGTGTAGGGGATGAAACAGCCCACCTTAATGCCAAGTGAGGATGAAAAGGTCCAGGTCCATTCACATTCATAAAAAATGTGATTAAAGCATAGACTGTATATAAGAAGTGGACGAAGTCACCAGTCCGTGACGTCACCAGTCTGTGACGTCATCCATTGGTTTAGAAACTGCCGTTTTGAAGCCTCGAGTTCACCTTTTTGTCCGTCGCCATCTTGGTTTTTTGCAACCAGAAGTGACTCAAGAGGGTGGAGTTAAGTACAACAACACTGAATAAGAGACTTTTAGGCGACCAAAACGTCACAATTAACTTTCATGAACTGAAAACACACTGTGAAAGGGTCAAAGTTGTAAGACGAAAACACGGACAACTCCCAGACCGGACAACGCCGTGGTAGCAATCACAAGGTAGCCACGCCCTAAAGCATCCCCTGCTTTATGGTCTATCTGACTCTAAATGGGACCATAGTTTACTAAATGAACATCATGCTGTATTGAAGAAGACTTGAAACTAGCGTTTGAGACCATAAACTCATGTTTACAATGTTTACTGAGGTAATAAATCAAGTGAGAAGAAGGCTCATTTTCTCATAGACTTCTATACAATCAGACTTCTTTTGGCAACCAGAGGAGTCGCCCCCTGCTGGCTGTTAGAGAGAATGCAAGTTTAAGACACTTCAGCATTGGCTTCACTTTTCAGAAACGGAGGTAGCCACCTGGATTACATACGTTAATATTCATTGGTGCCACCCAACCGATCACATATGTAGGCTACATCACCATGATTGGAGAGACAAGACAAATATATATATATAATTTGATCCCTGCATAAACATAAATAGAGACCCATATTGTTAATTGTCTCTAGATGACTGTAGCAGCACAACTCCAGTTCTGAGCCTCAACCCACTTCACTCCGTTGATCTTCCTAAACACAAACGTACTACAACAAACACTGGAATCATTTCGGACACATTTTTCTGTCCATTAGGAGTCTGTCAGATGGATAAATAAAATACGCTTCCATGTCTCCACCTGTCACTACTCAAGCTTAACCCATGTTTCACCCATGGTTTCCATAAACAACTGCAAACCAAAGCATCTATTTACACATCCAGCCCCTTCCTTGAATATTGGTCTGTGAGCTCTGTCGACACGTTTCTGAACTCCGACACCGGCGAAGGACTCGCAGCTGTTGCTGTTGTGCTGCTGACGTGCTTGTGCTTGTGTGCTGTGCAGTCCGTGTCGAGCAAGGCCAGCATTACTCTCCTAACAATCTTGTGAATCACAGTGGGAGGAAAGAGGAAGGCGGAGGAGGAAGCAACAGAATAAGAAATAAATCTCAAGAAATGACTCAACAATTGTAGGATAGTGAGTAAGGCAGATTTCACTGTTCGTGGGCTCTGTGTATCATTCATGACATATTTATCACATATATATCTTCTTTTGTTTTGTTTTGTTTGTTTTTCATGTATTTATTTGTTTTTATTGAATTGTTGTTTACTAATTGGTTAGTTTTTCTGCTTATTTGTGTGCTTTTTGTTGTCATTTATTTTTGCAGAGCTGCCCCCTCTTAGTCAATTAATCAGTCATTTTCTATTGCTTTTTTCAAGAATGACTTATTTGCAAGAAACTTATGAGCACATCTCTGGTAAACAGAAGATTTAAAGTGGTGCTTTTGTGTGATACTTTGTGGAGAAACTCAGTTTTACAGATCTGTCGATTAAGTCACCTAATCGGTTAGTCGACATAATTGTATGGTAGTCGTCTAAAAATTTCTTTGGTCGAGGACAGGCCTGTTTTTTTTGTTGTATTTTTCTAAATTATACTAGCTTAGTTTTCTTTTTTTCCCGTATTTTTTCATTGTTTGTTTTTCTCCTTATGTTGAGGGGAAGTCTGTTGTATAAACCTGTGGCTTCTTGACCTCTCCTCACATTTTTCCTATTTTTTTCCATTATCTGGATTTTATGAAGTCTCATGTGTATGCAAATAAAATTAAATAAATAAATAAAATGGTACATGTGTTATCCATTTAAATAACATTAAGAGTCATTCTGGTAACATTTAGGGTATTTAAGTCAACAGTCTATAGTCAGCTGGGCTGGAATTGAAAGCAAAACTAGCCTCAAGCCAACAAGACGTAATGAACAAACGAGAGTCGAGCCCCACTCGGCTGGCTTGGTCTCAGAAAACAAAGCAGTGGTGAATCGTAAGTTACAACCCAAATAAGAACCAACATATTAATGCAGACAAGGGAGGATAAAACCCCAAATACAAAAGTTAGAGTCAAAAGTTAAAGCCATGCTTCAATAAAATCTCCAAATGAAAACTAACTCAGAAAATCATACTTTCATCAGTGTTAGATTTGCATCGCTGGGTCTGGCCGCCACGGCAACATTTATCACTTCACTGAAAAGTTGGCTTCAAAGACGTGAACACTTCCTCCCCCACGAGGGACACACAGATCTGCAGCAGCATTTATTACCCAAGATGCAAATGTGCCTATAAACTAAAACGTTTCAGAACACAGCCGGCAGAGAAAATAATATCCTTCCCTGCTTTGAATCTCAAGTTGCACATGTGCTCCTATTTTAATTTACCGGATACAATTGCCTGGATGTATTTTTAGGAGCAACTGCTGCTGAAATATTAAAAGTTTGGACCTCAGCGGCCAAACACAGGTATACAATAGCACTTTATGCCTCATTAGGAGGTGGAATTCAGTCTACCCACTGACACTGAGGAGAATCACTCTAGTTCTGCTCCGGCCCACGCTTCCCTCGCTGAGTCCACTGAGACCGACGCCAGACAGAGTTTCTTCTTGTTTGGAGTTGCCAATGTGGGAAGTGAAATACATGCCATGGAAATGTGTTTGGGTTGTCCCATTTGTCCTACTCAACTGTTTTCCTCCGCAGCAGATAGTTTCTGCACTTAACGCCTCGCTGTCTTGCCAAACATACTAGACTAGGCTTCACAAAGTCACACATAAAAGTTACTATTACTATGTGAGTAATGGTTTTGTTGGGTCTCCAAAGCCTTCCAAAATAGGCAGTTCGTAGCTATATCTACGAAAACGATTGCACTGTAACTCATACTGTATACAGTATATCCCACGAAATCAATGTGTGTAATCGTCATCGTGAACCAGGAAATATAAATAGCGAACGTTGCGTAGGGAGGTCGGGGTGGATGGGTGAGTCAAAAAACACCAGACTTTCGCCCAGGAGACCGGCGTTTGTGTCCCGCATGAAACCAGAATTTAAAGTTGATTTATTTGACACGTAAGTTACGTACTTAAGTAACGTCACTTCCAGAGTTATTTTAAGCCAAACCACAATCGTTTCCAACCACAAACTGAGTAGCTTTGTTGCCTAAACTTAAAAAAGATGTTTCCTTTAAAGATGGAAATTTATTTTGAAAAGACTGTATGCATGTAACGAGCGTAAATTGACCGACGCTTGGGTCAAACAAACACAGGACTCTCACCCAGGAGACCGCTGTTCGTGTGAAATCAAGTCAACGTTGACTTATTTTACTGTAGTTTTGTTACGCAACACACATACTTAACTAACGGCAGTTACGTAACAAATGTTTTTTTCACCCAAACCACAATCTTTTCCTAAGTCTAACCACCTACTTTTGTTGCCGTACCTTGGTAGTTTTGTTGCATAAACCTAACCAAGTAGTTTTATAGCTTAAATAAACCTAAAAACTACCCTAAAACCATTTTTTTTTTTAAAAAAAGACATATGCATGTGACGAGCGGAAACTGACATGCTATCCCTGACTCGTCCAAAACTGAGGCTAAAAGGGTTACATAGCTTACACAACTTTCAAATTATCTCAACGAAGTAAAGAAATGTGATCACGTCAGGCAGTAGGTGAGTTTATCTCTGTGATCCAAACCAAAAAGATCCAACAGTTGGGTATAAACGAAGCTCTACACCAGTCCTGGACTGGGGTTTCACATGTCTATATGCATGTCCTGCAAGACAATACCCATCTGTCTCTGGGTTTTGATGGGAACCATATAGTGTGTAACCTGTATCTGTGTGTTTTTTCCATGCACAGCCCCTCCTCCTCATACATGTACAGTGGATGCATTGATTACACACAAAGCTGTCTCAGATTAGACAGGGATTAGAGCTGTGCTGCCCACACGGACTGAGCCAGCTGGGGCGTAATGTGAGACCTGAGAGACTGGCAGAGCTCAAAGGGTTTCAGTGACAGACAGATGGAGAACGGGGAGCAGGCTGATATCAAAATCCTACACATCCAGCTCTGGAATGGAAGTAAGGGGCTTGTTTCTTCTTCCGCAGCCCACATCACCGATAAAGCTGCTACTTAAAACCTGCTGTAGACTCTGTAGACTCAATCCACATTGACGGTGTCTGTAAACAGCACTCACTGTTTAGTAAGATAATTACAATAGAAAAAAACAACACAATTTAATCTAATTTCCCCTGAGTGCATCAACACATTATCATCCTGATATGAAGAATTAGTCCGTTATATCATAATGTCGTATATAAATAAATAGGAAAGCTCCTGTCCTCCAACCTAATGGCCTTTGGACGGGATAAATGTGCATCCAGACTCAGAAATCAGAATGACTCTACAGACCGTTATAAATAGCGAAAACAAATATACCAATTAAATACACTGGATCAGCATCGGTGCCATTTATGACCTTATTAAAAGTTTCAGGTGTCGCCCAGACATGATGACTCAGTCAGGCATGTTATAAAAACAACAATTCATAAACCTGCTTGAGCAAAATAAATAAAATTCCCAAAGTTTTAAAAGCTATATTGACGTTAAGTTATGTGCAGTTACAGCCTCATGTTATCTCCAACACATGACCCAACTGAGTTTCACACAATGCAAAAGAAAATATTCTAAATTTAGAAAAGAAATTTCAGATTGGAGCTCAGTATTTGCCCAAATCGTGACAGTTATTGGGATCAGTATCAGGAGATAAAGCGTGGGATCAGTGCATCCCTAATACACACTAAAGCCAGACTGATACAGGATTTGTGAGGATGATGCCAGAAGTATCATTTGAGAATTAAAAAAAAAAAAAACAAGTACATCGATCAATATTTATTTTTCTTATTTCTTCTTTCTACAATCCCTTAAATTTGTTCTTTTAAACTTGCAATAACTGATTTTTTGGCGACTTTGGGGCAGCGGACACACTGGCATATCGATATGGTTATATAGTACATCGTAGATATACATGAAAATCAGAAGTCCTTTTTAAAAAAGATAAAATAACGAAATCATGTGAATGATATTTCCAACATTTTACATATTAATATCAATCTAGAAGACAACGCATTATTATGAAATTTGTCATATCAGGCTTTCCAAATTGATGAAATTAGAAATGCAGTGTAAACTGCTGTGTTATAAATACACTAACCGTACATACAATCACATTTAGTTTTTGTTGATAGATGATCTCATACAGCACTTACTATACAAATATTGTACGTGCATCTTCACTAAAAACAGTATTGTCTAATATGTAATATTTGATGAATGTTCAATTTTAGAAAAAAAATTAGGAGGATTTTGTAAAAATATACTGTATGTTTTTTAATTATTGTTTTATACAAGAAAAGGTGCTGAGGAGTTTGTGGTATTTTCAGGTCAAAGCTCACATAACAAGACCCCCGCTCACTGCTTGACCCAATACTAAAGTTGGCCCAAGGTTTTGCCCTTTTGGACCTAATGGCATTATTCTATTGAGCACAATCTAGCTTGTTATTATCAAAAATGTTGGGCTACACCAACTACACCACACTGTTAACCATCTTACCAAATTGTATTTATTTCTTTATTCGAGAACCAATTCTCATTCACAATGATGACCTGGCCAAGAGGCAGCAGCAAGAGTGTAAAAACACAGTCCACACAAGCGACACAAACAGCACAGATACAGTACAGTATGACAAACATACAGCATGCCATGACAAGACATGAGAAAATGGCTAAAAACATAATAGGTAAATAAATAGGTCAGAATTCAATAAACACTACGTACAAAAAAAGGTGAATTACTGGATGTTCTTTGTAAAATTGTACTGGAAGAGAGAAAGAAGTGAGGGCTGGTCAGCAAGTACAGCAGTCAACTACGACTTGTTGCAGCTTTTGTTTGAACATATTGAGAGATATGAGAGCTGTGAGTTTGAGCGTGTTTTGTAGTGAGTTCCAGTCATTTGCAGCGGCAAAATGAAAGGAATTATGGCCAAAGACAGTACGGACTTTTGGAATGATGAGCCTAATGAAGTCACTGGATCTGAAACGGTGATTGCTGTCGGAAATGTGCAGAAGATTTGAAGATTTGAAGTTCCTAAGTGAAATAGTTTGCGAGTTCTTCTTCGGAAACGAGGACGGACACGCGGAGCGCTATATACCCTCAACTACGTTGTCACAGGGTTATAATAATCTAAGATAACTCAGATGGGCATATCTACATTTTTATCACCTCTTCTCTCATCTGGATTTTGACAGCTGGACAGTAAGAGGATATCGTTGAAGAGATTTAAGTGAGTGAATCTAACTGAAACTGTGCAAGTGATGGGGACAAAAATAGGACATGCACACCCCATTCCCAGTGGAAGTTACACTTTTGATCAAAATATAATATTAGGCTGCAATGCGTCATCTCCTACAGAATACACAGTTATAGAGCCGTGAATGGATAAAATGATTTTAAAGGTGCAGTGTGTGGGAATATTTAGCAGTGAGGTTGCAGATTGCAACCAACTGAAACTTCTCCCGTGTGCCAAGCGTGTAGTCGGGATGTCACGGGAAGGAAATGTTCCCACCGGTTAATAAACTTGTGACAACACCAGTGTTACTCATTACACCAGACATTTTACAAGAAAAGATGACGCTCAATATCTGCAGAGCGCTTACTTTGATCTTTAACATTGGATGGCTGTGTGTCTGGCCTCTCCTGTCCAGCTTTCACGGCGAGCCTGCAGGTTATAGCGTTGGGTTTAAATCCAAAATATTGCCAAATAAGCGCTTTTGCTTTTCGCTTTGACACCAAATCCTCTGCCATAGTCTTGTCTGTCAACTCTCTCTTGTCCCGTGTGTGAAATCTGACTCCTGCTGCTCTGTGCTCTTGAGTTTTAGTTTGTAGCGTCCATCGTCCAGCTATGCATTGATAACACGCCGCAGATATGCAAAAATGAACTAAACGTGAAAAAGTGAATGTCCTTCTCTAGAGTCAGTGTTTGGTTTGTTTGTTCTGGGCTACTGTAGAAACATACCGGCCGGCTCCGTGAAGAGAGAACCCGTTCCGTATGTAGACAAAGAACGCATATTGCCAAGAAGACAAAGTCAATTGTTTGTTCCACTGCAACATCAGTGTCTGGCAGCAAAGCTAAGCTTCCGCCATTTTGGACTGAAACCAACGACCGGACGCCAGTAAAACGTCCACCTAAAAAGTGCCGTACAAAAATAAACAAAAAATATGTCTATTCTATTGTCATATTCCACCGAAATGGCCTTTGTTGAACAATAAAACATTACAAACATAATAGGTGTTTTCAGTCCAAATTGGTAGCAGCGCCTGTGTTTCATCTCTTTGCTTCTATATTCTTTGATGTAAATATAAACGGCTCATTCTAAGGTAACGAAAACACAACAATTCTTATTTTCAGGTTATTATACACTAAAGAAAACATACTTATTAATATTATATTCCATTTCTGCCAATAGATCCTCATAATGCTACACACTGGTCCTTTAACAAACGTGTCTGTCTTCGACCTTTCCACGATACGCCCACTTTCCTCATTCAAGGCTGTTCCTCTGCTCACCATTTATTGTTACTGCTGGCAGTTCTTTTACACAATTGTGTGCCATAAAGGCAGAAGAACTCCAGCAGTAAATGTTATATAGCACTGTTGTTCAACAATCCAGACTACTGTTACTGTATGCTCATAACACAACACACTCACTGAGACAAGGACAACATCCTGACGTACTCATATTGCTCTTGACAACATGAGTGGCTCTGATTCTGTCCTACCTTCGGAGACCAAGGCCGGTACAGAAACCCACACTTCCCCAACAAGTGCTCAGCATCTCGTCTTCTCTCCAATTCAGCCAGAATCAACAGAGGTGAAGTCTTTGAAGTCAGCACCCTTCGAGAGTCGCTCTAGGCTGCTGTCCGGTCTCCGCACTGTTTGACTCTAATGAACCCATATCCAGACAGATTTTAGAAGCAATTTGACGGGATGGTAGAGGTATCTTCTCATCTCGCTGTATTTCAAACTGCTCATGTTCACACAGCTACCCTTCTATCCTCTCAGCCCTGATCCTCTCACTCTCACTGCCACAGCACACACACACTAACTATATCTGATGGAACCAACGTTTAAAAACACAGATTACGCTCACCACCAACGGCTTTCTGGGCTGGATTTAGCCTTAACTTTCAGTGAACTCTCCCGTGTCCCCGCTACACAGAGAAAACAACTTTGCTTGTTTTTATTTCCTCCCACTTCTCGTGAATTAAGCAGGTTGAGACAAGGACGCGTCTAGAATTATAAGAAGGGTGACATTTGGACACTGTGTGAGTGTATAAAATGTAAAATGAGCCTGTTGGGTGGTGGACATCATACTAATTTACCATCCTGACCAAGCAGAATATACTGTAGATACTGAGATGAGTTAATCTGGATAAAGAGTTCAGGGACGTTGCTGACATTACAAACAAATCAGCAATGTATTTTATTCTGAAATTTGAGTTTGCATTGTTCCCCTATAGGCGGAGACAGTTCTATGGCCTTTTGACTTATATAAAAACAATGCTGTCGCTGAAATGTTGACAATCTGACGACGCAAGCTTTTCATCCAACAACAACAACATGATGCCATGAAACTACAACACCATTCTGATTTGAGAGGCTGCTGAACTATCCACATTGTGAAACCAATATAAATCTGCATTGTGTAAATTCACAATCTGATAATATACTGATTAAAACCTCTGCATTGCATCAGTCACTACATTCACATGCACACTAATATTCCACTATTATATTCTGAATTTGATACGGGTCGTGTAAACAGCATATTCCGTTTGCATATTCTGAATTAGACCTTATTACGAATGGAGCATTTTCTGATAAAGACTTGTGGGATATGTTGATATTATTCAGGTTTTAGGAGCATTTGGTGGACATGTATACAGCTCATTCAGAATATGCGCCTCAACCAGGGTTTTTACTGCCACACGGCCTCTTGCTTGTTTACGGCCAGCGCTGTGCGTTGCACACAAACCAACTAGCCGACAGTTTGCAGAGATGCATGACTTGGATATATCTTGACTTGTATTTCAACAGGTTTTGGATATGTGCAAATATCACAACGCCGACCTTTTCAAGAAGGAGGTTGAAGGAATGAAAGAGGGAGGCTGTGTTTGCACGGTCGAACACGTCCGTCACCGGTCACGTTAATCGGAGTATGCACGGCTGCATGTAAACAGGAATATTGGTAGAATATTCATTTGTGTTAGCCATGTAAACAGCTTAGTAGGAATATTGTCTTTTGCGGAATAAGGGCAAAAAAGTGAACATTTTGTGCATGTAAACGTAGTCAGTAATATGGTCATATATACTGTGTATGTTGATAATATTTCTGATAATGTATATTTGACTAATGTATGCCAAAATCACATTTAAACAATCAACTTCCACTGTTACAACTACTTTAGCCAACAATTTTTTGTAAAACGATTACGTGATTGGAGCTATAACTAACATTTTCATTATTGATTGACTTTTATATTTTTTTTTTATTAAATAAATGAGTTTTAAGTTGTTTTTGTTCTCATTCCCAGAGCCCAAGATGACTTGAATGTGCTTGTTTTTGTCTCACAAACAGTTCGAAATATATTCAATTTACAATTAAATAAAACAAATGTGAGTTTGTTTTATGGAAACATTAAATTTTTGCCATTTTTGCCTGATAAATTACTTGTTTTATCGAAGTTGTTCTGTCGACCGACTAGTCTTTCATCACTAAATACAGCACAATCATATCCTCCAGTTATGAATCCAATAAAAGACAAACAATAATTGTTACCTTTCAATAGAACACACCTCTGTCTGAGCAGTATCTTCTTATAATGTGTTCTGGAGCTGGTTTATCAACTTTTGTTTTCCTGTTCACAAAACAAAAACCAGGATAATTGCTTTCCATGTGGTTTCTATGGTGAAAACTGACATCAACAGTTAACCCACCATCTAACGCCACAGACGAACCACAATGTCAAAGAAACCACAGCCATGACAGTTAACTCTCCTTCTCTCTCTCTCTCTCTCTCTTTAGTGTTGATGCAATCCTCATCCAAGTCTGCTGCCGTGACAGCCCGACACTTTGTGACATAAGGGCACCCTCCCTGAGAGTGACTTGCAGGGAATTCATTTTGTCAAAGTGTCAGACGCATCAAACATCCAGCCGCAGCCGGGTGTCAACGCTCAGTGGGTGGAGAGGAAAAGCTGCAGAGACTGAATGACAGATTCTCCTGGAGAGTCCCAAGATAAGATGCTGGGTCAGAAGCTGGTACCGTACGGGGTCATTTTCTTTCCACATTTCCTGTGTTATTCTCTGTTTTAATATAAAAACAAACACAAGAGGCATTCAAGCATGCATGTACCAGGGTGGTTAATCAACTTTAGGACATATAATCAGATTTCTGGTTGATTTTAGCATCTTAAATTAGTTTTATCTCCGTTCTCGGTACTAATAGAAGCTGCATGCAGGGTAATTTCCCTCTTCCTTTGTCCCACAATAATCTATACTCCAACCCTTTCAGTTTATGCAGGCTGGTAATGTGAAGTTGGCACACTCTCTAATGACTGGCTGAGTGGTGCCAACATTTATCTTGCTTCAGGCTATGTATTCAGTTGCTCTCTTATTAATAACTATGCAATTCTTCTTGCCCAGAAAACAAGAATATCTCAAGTCAAATATTCTCCTTCTATCACCTACTGTACTGTGCAGACTTAAGTAATGTAATGATAAAGAGCAGTTACATTCAAATGTTAAAGCTACAAGAGGAACTTTAAGTCTGTGTTGATTTTGGCGGTCCCTGTGGACAAAAGCGGTAGTGTTTCCGAGCACCAGAGTCCCTTTAGAAAACCTCTCATTTTACTGCAGCAGGGTCTGGCAGTCTGCCCCGCTCAGTCCTGGTTCTGGTTCTACCGTGCCTCCTTTACCTCCAGCGGGCCCAGCAATACGGCCTGGGTCTCCAGCAGCGTGGTGGGCTGGTTGCTGCTGAAGGAGTTTCTTATGAGCCTGCATAATTTTGTCTGATTTTGTGGAGAATCCGACCAGGTGGCACCGATGACAAGCCTTAAGAATAACCATATAGAAATAGCCAATCTGTCGGTCATATAGAGGCATAAGTATTAAATCATAACCAGTTAAAAGTTCCTCTTAGTAACTTTATTTCACTGAGGCAAAAAGTGAAGAGACTGAAATGTTAAAACGAGTCCTCCTAATTATCAGAGGCATCAATTTTACCTTCACAAGACATTTTATGAACTGCCAGGGACATTTTCTTCCTAAGTGTCAATTAAGTTTTTTGCCTCTGAACATACGCAGACGTCTCTTTGCTACTCGCTCACATTATAAACCCTCTTATACCATTACGGTGTCCTTCCCTTTACAGTTATTACCCATCACAGTTATCTCTGCTTTGGCTTCGGATGAAGTTTAAACACTAAAAGCTCATCTTTATTCCTTCACCAGCAAGGAATCCTTTTTTACGCAAATGTATTTAATTAGCTAAACTAAAGACGAGGAGAAAAGGACGCCACTGCAATAGATTTTCTTGCCAGGTTGCATTTGTCACACACATTATTCAGTCCACGTTTAGAGATTAGCGGGCCGTCAGACACACACACACTTCGCCATCTAAATATTTGAGAAAGGTTAAAGGGTAGCTCTTACGTTAATCCAATTATGAGTTGGAAGTTGAATTGAAATGACTGTGTACGGTATATACAAGTGTAGGAACCAGTGTGTGTGTGTGTGTGTGTGTGTGTGTGTGTTTGTGTAGGTGTGTAGGTGTGTAGGTGTGTAGGGATGAGGCAAAGGCTTTCAGACAATCTGCTCCATTCACCTCCCGCTGGGCCACCAGCCCAAATCCATTTACGTCCCTGAGCTGTTGTGAGGCTGACAGCCCTGTGCATACACACACACACACACACACACACACACACACACACACACAAACACACAAACACACAAACACAAACACGCACAAACACAGTACAGTATATAGACAGTAAAATCCTTACATGCAGGTTAAGTGCACACCTCTGTGGTGTCTGTAACTCGGCACATGCAGCGTCGCGAGTTTGAATCTGGGTCGTGACCTTTGTCACACTTCACACTCTCTCTGTATTTCTTCTAAAAACTCTCTGTAATATGATACTACACAAATAAATATACACTGTCGAACATATTTTATCTCCAACTCATTAATTCCTTGCACTTGTCAAATATGTTCACCCTATGGGCACCTTTCATCAATAGGTCAACGACAGCAGATACGCCCACTCAGAAAACACGACACTCAATTACCAGCCCGCCACGCAGGCAATACCCACACACACACACACACACACACACACACACACACACACACACACATACAATCAATACTGTGAGGCAATCACAGGCAGTCCCTCATTAAGCTTTCACGCTCACCTCAAGCCCCGGCGGCTGACTGACGCTCCTGGCTTATGCTGGATTAACGGACCAAACAACGGAGTCTGGCTAAGGACTTCCTCAAACAGCGAGTGAGCACCTTGTCATTTGAACGTAAACACGCGGGATTAAGCAGAGGAGCGGACGGGGGCGGAGCCTGGCGGCCTGTTGACAGGCGAGGGAATCATTAACTGGAGCGGCCTCGGCTCGGAAAGGATCGCTGAACTTCTACCGAGTTCACAGAGCGAGCTTCATTATGATGCTTCTGTCGCTCTGATGTGATGTGTTATTTTTCATTTTTATTTTATTATTAAAAAATACATGAGCAGCCGTTTGACAGTTCAGAAGGATGCTCATAAATAAAACGGTTGGAACACTTTATTATTTCATTGGAGTGACAAATGCAATATTGACGCCTTATCACTTCCTCCTCCGAGGAAAAACAAAGATCTAATTTCAGTGCTCTCTGCTTCCTCCTATCCTGCAAAATGTTCCTTTAACACCTTCACTATAAACCAAAAAGCCTTTTGCCAGTGAGATGTAGGTGTTAACTTTAATATTTTGCTCAGCAGTCAATCTTCCAATAGGGAGGCAGGTGAACAGAAAATCCCTCAGGAGGATTGTAAATCCAAAAAGAGGATTAAAAATCGAGATGAGAAGATGGGGAAACGGGGCACAAGTGACATTGAAGCAACAAGGAGGACGCCGATTTGTTAACAAAAATAAGCACCAACAAAGAAAGATGAATAAAGCTGGGAGTGAATCTCCTGCAGCTATATACAGTTTGTTTCTCCTGCATCTTAACTAAGCATGTCAAACGTTGCATTTGTAGCAGCAACATGTCAAATTTGACTTGAATACATGGAGGTTATTGGGCAACAGGTGGAATATTCATAGCGTGAGTCAGAGCACTTCACCATGAGAGACTAGAGTGGGAGTGAATAGCGATGGTTAGTTTGTTTTGGAGCTCAGGGCTATTTCCTGGATTCCTGTGTGTGCTCTCTCTCTCTCTCTCTCACTGCTATGAGCCGGCTGATCTGACAGGTCATTGACCTGCCCACTGGTCTGAGGTATGACTCACTCATCAGCTAAATCCCTCTGCCCCCCCGGTGCAGACCACCCCTACTGTTCCTGCTGCTGCTGCACCAACCATAGAAATAAAATAGGAGAAGAATGGACATTGAATTGTTTTCTGTGGTCATTTGACAAGTACAAAAGAAAATGGCGATTGTTGCTAGTTGTTTGGTTACAACACATGTCAGTGGGCATAAAGCGTAAAGTGTGGTCGCAGCTACGGAGACGGATGGATGGCTAGTTAGCTAGCTTGTCCTTCTCTGGAGCGGCGGGGAGTGAGGCGGCGGAGGGATCGTTAGACCAGCGTTGCTGCTGGCCATCAGGCCGCTGTGCGATTCATTTCCTGTAACCAGTGTAGCATTAAAGCACAGCAAAGTTAGCAAGCGAGTTAATTCACCAGCTGTCCGCTAGTTCTACGTATTCTCATCCAACGGTTTGTATGATATCTTAGGAAAAAGTTATTCCTCCTTTTTTGTTCATTTTCCTACGAATGTCCAGCAACACGTGTCAATTCACGCTCGTTATATGCATACAGTCTTTTCAAAATAAACATACATCTTCAGAGGAAACAACTTCATTAGGTTCAGGCAAGAAAGCTACTTAGCTAGGCTTAGGAAAAGATCGACTTGGTTAGAATTACGCAACAAAACTACTTAGTTAGGTTTAGAAAAAGATCTTGGTTTGACTTGAAATAACTCCTGAAGTGGCGTTACTATGTCAGTTATGTAACAAATTAATCAGCATTGACTTCTGGTTTCACAAGAGACATGAACGCCGGTCTCGTGGGAAAAAGTATGGTGATTTTTTCTTACTCACCCATCCACCACGACCTCCTCCCTACACCGCGCTTATACCTCCTGGTTCAGGTTTACGTTAATTAAACACAAACTTATTTCATGGGATATACACAAGTTATAGTGCGTTACTTTTCGTATGTATAGCTACATACACAGTTGTCACTCATCTGGTGAGAGCAATGTGCTTTCCTTGGCTGTGACAAGAAGCATTTTACTCATTTACTCTAGCTCGCTGTGTTTCCTAACATTACTACTCCACTGCTAGTTTAGTCGTTACTACAAAACCTCACCTCAGTGAGTCTGCGACTTGCCATAAGTCGGTTTAGTTTATACGGAAGTCAGCCTGCTACAACGGTCACAAACGGCCGCTCTGACCATCCTGCTACGTTGATTTGTTTGGGAATCCACTCTATTCCTATTCTATTTCTGTGGCATCAACACCATCTACTTCACATCAACTGAATGCACAACATGGAAAGATAACAGCTACTAAGCTTTTATAATGCACTTACACACCCACATACACACTTGCACAGAAGTACAGTTAAGTAATATGTTTATCATTCATCACGCTATTCATTTCTAAAAAATATGTCCTCCTCATTATGCTCAACAACACAGCGATGTTTCATAAATAACTAGTAA
Organism: Sebastiscus albofasciatus; assembly: GCA_916701655.1. NCBI lineage: Eukaryota > Metazoa > Chordata > Actinopteri > Perciformes > Sebastidae > Sebastiscus > Sebastiscus albofasciatus. The sequence continues at coordinate 118,709 of CAKAOI010049919.1, forward strand.
TGGTGAATCAGTATTCTGGTGGCTGAGCTCCAGCAGCCTTTAGAGGTTAGAGACTATTACACTTTCTGACAGATAAAGAGGCGTAGGCAGGGGTCTGCTCTCCCCTCAGGGAATGAGGATTGATGGTGCTCATTTGAGAGTGGGTCACATCGGAAACCTTGTGATAAATGTAATGATGTCATTACTGCTGTGGTGTGGGGGGGGGGGGGGACCAGAGAGATAATGGAAGAGGACCAGTAAAATGTTATGTAATCTGTTTTAACCTAGTGTATTTTAAGGGAAAGAAAACAGGTCATTTGTTTGAATACAGTCTGGCTCATAAGCTCAACATCCTTACTGTAGGAGTGTTTTTTAGGTAACATGACGACAGCCACTATTGTAACACTGACCAGTAAACCTGCCTATTCACTAACTTCTATTATTCTGCACAGGCAAAACCAGTTTCCTGGTTCTGTTAAAGCCAAACAAATATTCCTGACAAACCAGTTTGGTCACAACCTCAGCTTTGGGAAAGACTAAAACCCCTAACACCTTGGATTACGTTACAATGAACAAGGATGCATTAAATCAGACTCGCTGGATCAACAACTGCAATAACAATTTTCCAGAATCCAAAAAGAAAACAGCCGGGCCGAGCATCGACCCCTGAGGGACACCAACGAGTGAAGTGATCAGAATCACTTTCATCACACAGACTTTTATCCCAGTGCAAAATACAATAAAAACTTAATGAGACACAACACCTAAAAGCAAGAAGTAAGCAGCGTTAACAAGTCACACAGCGATGGAACTGCACTGAAAGCAGAAGCAGAGTTTGGGTACCCGTTGGGGGATGTGATGGCGTACCTGCAGGGTGCATGGTAGAAGGGATATCCATGGTGAGGTATGTGATTGCAGTATCCAGATTGATTCCACATGGTGCTTCTCTTGATGACAGTTCACAAGTGCCGCCGCTGTTTCGCTTTGCTTTCTATTTCTAGTGCGGTGGAATCAGTCGCGGGCTGCTGGGAGTCACATTAATCAGCGTCTCTTCTCTCGCCTCTCCAGTGGCTCCATGGGGAGGAAACGAGAGGTGGTGGTGGTGGTGGTGGTGGTGGTGGGTTTGAGAGCTGCGCGTACTGAGAAGATGAGGTGAGAAAATGAGCTGAGGGGCTGAGCTCAAAACAGAGAAGGGATGATGTCAGGTGAGTCAAGTCTGGTGTGGTTTACACACCTGGAAATTAAGTCTTGCTGCTGCTACCGCCGCCACAACTACTCAGCAGAGTCTCAGACGACTGCCCCAGGTGAAGTGTGACATCACAGGATATTCCTTTAATCCTGCCTCGAGACAGTCGTTTCCCCTCGGGTCTCAGGTGTGATCAGGTATAACAGATGTCGTTGAGGTTAACCTTGCTGAGCGGTGTCTTTCGCCTGTTAAATCACGCGTCCCCACCTCACATCTCAATGATTTAACTTCCAGGGTTTTCGACCTCTCGGGTGCAGATCTACATCAGACCGTGTTCAAGATTTCAGAGACCTCCGTTCCTCCTGATGCCAAACAGGATCTGTTTATGTTTTTTACACGTGATGTACATTCTCTCCAAAGTTCATAGGCTCCACAAATCCATCTCTTCTTGACATGAGCAGGTTAAAATCCACAGCCCCCCTGGGTGCCTCCTCTCTATCTAGTTTGTCTCCGAGGTAGCCGACTCCAGCACAGGCGCTTATTTTCCCAATCACAGGCTTCCCACCGGCTCTCCACCCTCACGAAACAGCAGCGGTGCACGGCGCTGAATGACTGAGCATACTCACAGAAAGAGAGAGAGAGAGAGAGAGAGACAGAGAGAGAGAGAGACAGAGGGGGAAGAGGGAGGTGGCAGAGAGAGAGAGTGGATGTGTCAGGAGTGAGAGAGCAAGAAAACGAGGAAGAGGTAAACAGAGCAGAGCTGCATTCCTTTTCCCGCCTCAAGCTCATCTGGCAGGATACACACCGCTGCGAGGACACGAGAGAAAGAGAGGGACAATGTGTGTGTGTTTGTGTGTGTGTGTGTGTGTGTGTGAGAGAGAGAGAGAGAGAGAGAGAGAGAGAGGGAGGACGAGTGACAAAGTGAGGAAAGGGAGAGACCATGACGTGTTAACATGCACACAAAAAATGTGATTACAGTGTAATTTAAGACCTGAATGCGAACCTGGCAGAGCCCGTGTAAATAACACCTTTACCTCACCTTTACCTCAGGGCCATTATGATTGTATAGTCAACTGTGGTTGTGTAATCACAGTGAAGTATGCAAAGTACTCTGGTTCTGTAAACAGAGGCCAGAAAGAATATGTATATATAGCCTTAATTGTATTTTTGCACTGCACTGAGGACAATTCGTGCAGAGCGCTGACAGCATGTTCCCTCCATCTTAATAAACTCATGTCACGACAGGTATCAAAAAACAATACACAGCTGAGTCTCTACACTACCAAAACAATATCTATTTTTTAATGCCTTACTTTGAGATACATGTACATAAAAACCTTGTTTTCCCAGGAAATAGATTTTTACTAAGGCTGTCAAAGTTCAAATTTGTTTTAACGCCACTAATTTCTTTAACGCAATCGATCTTTCGGAGGTTGTAGCAGGCTCGTTTTTAAAGCGAGAGTGAAGACCTCATATGAAACCGAAGGAATCCATTAGTACCAACCATGTCATACTAGCTTGTGAAGGAGGAGGCTAAATAACACTCCAAACTTACGCTAAATTTTGACGAGGAAAATCCAGCATGGCCATTTACAAAGGGGTCCCTTGACCTCTGACCTCCAGATATGTGAATGAAAATGGGTTCTCTGGGTACCCACGAGTCTCCCCTTTACAGACATGCCCGCTTTATGATAATCACATGCAGTTTGGGGCAAGTCATAGTCAAGTCAGCACACTGACACACTGACAGCTGTTGTTGCCTGTTGGGCTGCAGTTTGTCATGTTATGATTTGAGCATATTATGCTAAATGCAGTACCTGTGAGGGTTTCTGGACAATATCTGTCATTGTTTTGTGTTGTTAATTGATTTCCAGTAATAAATATATACATACATTTGTATAAAGCAGCATATTTGCCAGCTCCTATGTTGATAAGAGTATTAAATACTTGACAAATCTCCCTTTAAGGTCAATTTTAAACAGATAAAAAATGTGTGAATAATTTGCGATTAATCGCAATTAACTATGGACAATCATGCAATTAATCTCAATGAAATATTTTAATTGATTGACAACTCTAAACTATATATATAACACCATTCTTATAAGTGATTTTTCTTATATTTGTGCCATACTTGCATACTAACATCATGATATTAATATTATCCAGCCCTAAAAGCAAGAGGCTCAGCTGCACTGTTAATCAGAGTATTTGCAGGAGTCACATTATTGAGTGCATGTAAACAGAGCCCATCTGGAAAAGAGTGAAGGATTAAAAGACTGAAGGAAACAGACGAATAGAAAGGAGTGCTAATAGCAGACACAGACAACAACAGCAGGTTGTTCCCAGCAGCCAACAGTCTGACTCAAACCTCCCAATCAGCCCATGAAGCCTGCAGGTGAGAGGTCACCTCTGTGCAGCTAAACAGAGACGTGCTGCTGTCTCCCCCGGAGAGGTGGACTACTCCAGTGCCCCACTAAGCACAGCACAGCCGTGACCCCCGCCGCAAGGACGACTCGGCTGCACCTGGGGAGCGGCTGGTGACACAGCCGCCACCGCCGCGGTGCTGGCAAAGTGACAGCTTCACTCACTGGGGGTCAAAGTCCAGACGTGTAACCTGATATAAAAACAGAGAGTTCCCACAGGGAGGTCGCGGCTTGAAAAGCTAATGAGCCTTTGTTTTCTTTTTGTCTTCACTAAAGGGATTTTTCACTTTCACGCAACCCCTGATAATTCGATGATCAAAGTTGTAAATTGGTGCAGAAGCGTGACATGAACCGTTATCAGATAATACATGGAGAGAGAGAGAGCGTGTTTACTGGCTGGGCTTTTCCCTTCAGAGCATGTACACTCATTCATTTATGACATCTTACACCCTGTCATGACACTCTTACTATCATCTTGCATCACTGTCCCGAGTGTGAAGTGAAAATCCCTCAGCCTAATGAGAGAAGATGCTCATTTCACGAGCCTTTGGCGTTCGCGTCTGCGAGAAACGGTTTCCGTTCAGCAGCGGAAAAACACCATCACAGCCTGGGAATGTTTGGTCACGTTTGTTCATGGCATTCATCACCAACTAAACAAACTTATCAGAAAGCATCCTGCTGTTCTGATAAGCGTACACTCCGGGCAGAATTCAAATTCAAATCTAATATAAAAACAGATTGACTGGTGAGGTCCGGTTGCATTTGGAGCTTTCACTTGAGATATTTTGCAGTAACTCGAACCAGACAGAAGTTAAAGTGACAAGAGCAGGATAAGCTCATATCACGCCGGTCAATTTATTAATGTCACAAGCAATTAACAGAAAGGAACACAAAAGGCCATACTCCTCTTTACATAGTGGCTTCTGACCTAAAGGTCATGGGATGATTAACAGGATAAGAAAGAACAAAAGAGATTACTCTTTGGGTGGAACTGTTCAC
>CAKAOI010049920.1:0-39016 GCA_916701655.1 Sebastiscus albofasciatus
GAGAGAGAGAGAGAGAGAGAGAGAGAGAGAGAGAGAGGAGGGGAACATGCCGTGAAGGACATTGTCATAGAAAGGTGTACTGTCTGGAAGCTTTTCACACAGATACACTGCCTTATAATAATAAACCATAAACATGCTGTAATACAGTCAGCTCACAGTTTGTTGTTAGACGGTCGATAGATTGACATTAAGGTCTAATGCCTCATCCACACTGGGAACGTCAGGAGCGCGTGGCGGTGGTGTGATTCACGCGTCAGGTGTTCACACCAGCTGCATTTCAGCTGCGTGTCTGTTGCGTGTATGTTGCTGTCAACCCTTTCTTTCTACATAGAGTTTGCCTTTCATAATGGCCATTTCATTGCATTATAAATATCATTTATATTTATTTTAGACAGAGAAAGGTTAAGAAACGTGAGGTAATTTGTAAATAATAGTAATAATCCACAATTAAAACCCGGTACTATATTCATTCGTGGAGCTCTCCAAGTCACTGCATGTTCTACAACACTGTCCCACACATATTTCAGAATAAAAGCCTTGTGTTAACGAATGAAGGAATTCTGTCCACAGAAAAAACGTTTGAGGGCTTTTATTTTGTAATGAAAGCAGGAAGTGTTGATTTAAAAATAAGTCTTTACTTTTTTCCATCTCCGTAACATATTCCAAAGATACAGACATCGAAACTGTAGTAATGTTGCTGGTATGATGTCAATATACTGTACTGTCCAACGATCACTTTCACTGTCTGTTGTTGCTTTGAACCGCGCAGCTCGCGGTAAAAAGAGACGCAGCTGACACGCAGCTCATGCGGGCAGTGTGGCTCGGGGCGTTAGTGTCACGTATGTAGAAAATTTGAATGTAGATTTTTGTTTTCTGAATCTTTCTCCTGAGGATTTTTTCTGTCCAGAGCCGAACTGACATGTTAACTACAGAATGCACGAGCATTCTCTGCAGGAAACAGTGCAGCACATACTAATGGAGAAATGATCAAAGGATTTCTTAATTTTTTTTTGAGATTGCATGAAGGATTAATGTTGACTGCTTAACACATGAAACTGTCTTTGGAAGCCATTTCACAGACGAAATATCTCGTGTTGGAGGCCTTTAAGTGTCAATTCTGATGGATCTGATTGGGTCCCGGGCCCCTCAGGGACACCACAGAGCACTGCTGAATAATGAGTTTTACATGTTTTCTCCGTGCCTGCGTGGGTTTTTTTCTCTAGAGCACCCGGAGTCCAATTAATTGAGTGGTGACTCCAAATTGGCCATCGGTGAAGCTGCGAGTGTGAACGGTTGTCCGTCTCTGTGTCAGCCCTGTGATTGACTGGCAACCCTGTCCAGGGAGTACCCCGCTTCTCACCCAATATTAGCCCGGGATCCCCACGACCGTCTAAAGGATAAGATAGCATCGCGAATGGATAAATGTAACTGAGCGAGATCTCAAAGTTATGCCACCATGAAATATGCATGCAACATGTAAAGGAATGTGAAATCACATGTTAAACTTCACCTTGGATCAAATGTCTCATCAGATCCAGTGCAGAAAGCAAATATAACACCTCTCTGCTAGCACTGCCATTCCCCATATTCCTTAATTATCTTTAGCGGAGGAGCTTTCACACACCACCCACCCTGCCTTCATACAACATCACTCACTGCATGGCTGCATCCCATTTAGCCCTATGGCACACCAATAGTTGTGTGCTTCTTGTTGTTCCTTGGTGGCTTATGGCTTAGTGGAGAGGGTTTGTGAATAACAAGGAAAAAACACATTTCTACGATTCAGATTCTGGGATATTCTTGTATTAAAAAACAAAATAACATTGCTCTCTCATGTCGTCATTTTACATTTGTAGTTCACATTCTAGTTTGTTTAGTTTTATGCTCTGCACGGATGTCTTGTTCTATGAGTGTCTTGCACGAATTGAAGTATATGAAGCAGTGAAATGAAGTGCAGTTTATCTGGCAGCTGGATAACTGAAAATGTAATCTGATCCAAAGGAATGCAAAATTTAGAAGCAGCATGAACAGTGTGAAAGGAAGCGAACTAACACATCGTTATATATACTGTACACTTCACACTTTTGTCAGACTGTGGCCAAAGAGGAGAAAACGAGAAACAGTTTATAACATTTTAGTCAAGTTAGCAGTTTGGCTCTTGGTGTCCACCACTTTGGTTCAGATTGAAATATCTTGACAATGATTTGACTGATTGCCATTACGATTGCTAATGACTTTAGTAATCCCCTTTTTATTTTGCACAATCAGCAATTATTCTTTTACGAATTCAGTTAAATATCTCAACATCTACATGATGGATTGGCACACAATTTGGTTCAGACATCCATGTTCTTCTCAAGATGAATTGTAATAACTTTGGCGGTCCTCTGAACGTTTCACCTAGCACCATCATCAGGTCAAATTCAAATTTGTCCAATACTTTGGTTCATGACCATATACCTGCAAAGCTGACACAGTGTAAGTTGTGGTTAGTGCTAATTAGCATGATTTTAAAATAGAGATGCAGCGATTGCAATTTTCAAGTATGACCAGCTGATCCTGATTTTTGACGATTTTTATTTCTAAGGACTATAATTGGCAGCAAGGCTCGAGATAAACTTTTTTTTTTTACCACCATCCCAAAAACTAATTTCAATTGACTTCCGTCCCGAAGTCAGTGTAATCCATCAAAAAAAATCTAAATGTCATTCTTTTATTGTCATTTATAGTGGACATTTGCATAAACATACAAAATTCAAATGATTAGGAAATACAAGTGTGCATTTTGAATTAAATATTTGCTTTGACAAAAAAAATTGTAGTTTTAATTATGTATTATAAGCTGCTTAGAGCTAGTGTTAGGAAAACAAGAAAACAAGTCATAATTCCCTCTCTATTGTCTATTTTATATTGCTGTGAAAACATCTCCTTCAAACAACTGGATTTATTCAAGTTTCTCAACAAAAAACACATTTTACAAGATTACATTTGAATAAATCATGATAGTGTTATAATTTACCTTCACCCAATACTCATTTAATTTAATTACTGAGTAGAGCTTGAATGCATCATAATGCAAGTCAATGTAACTTCTGTTAATGTTTGCTGCTAAGCTCTGTACTGCCGGTAGACGAACCGGTCACTCTGATTACTCTGAACAGCATCATGGGAATGAATTAGAATATAAAATAAAGCCATTAATGGGCAAAATAGCGTACAAAGAGAGGAAGAAAAGAAACACACACAACCCAGTATGATCTTAGCAGGTGCAGGAGTCGGAAAACTCAAAACTGATGCAAAAATAGTTTAAAAAAGAAACATACAATGGTGGGCTACACCATGCTTCCAGCGCTCCCATATTTACTTAAATTGTAAGCGTTGTGACCATAGGGGCCATATTTTCATGACAGCCCACGGTGAAGGCTTTGTGCCTCCAGAGATGTTTTTTGTTAGCCATGAACAGGTTTTCCCCCTCACCCCCAGGCATTTGTTATTTCGGTGTACCACCATCTGCATCAAAGCAGCAAACCAGGCACATTAGAGGGTGTGTCAGTAGCAATCAAGCAGAATAGTTTTGGTTTGTAGAATGGTCACTATTTATACTGGCATGACCCAGCTGCTCGACCAGGTCAGTGGTGCCAGGACTACTTTACTGTATGTTCTCTGGTATTTTTAGGGTGTTTGTTGTGTCTTTGTTGACATTATGCTTGCCCATTTCACTTGAAGAGTTTATGAAATATTAACTTTAATTTAAAATGCATTTTGTCGCAATACATGGTTAAAACGTTGAAGTGAGTGTCCTGACTGAAATGCTATTCCTCCATCGGAGGAACAGTGTAAAGGTTACAAGGAGAACAAATCAATGTGATATTCATCAGTTGTGTTATATTCATCCATCACAGCTAAACATGTTGTCTATGTTTGGTATCAATAACATATTAAGGGTTAACGTTAATCACATCTGTTAAAGCTAGTGATATCTGACTACTAACTAAATGATTCAGTACTACACTGTAGCAGCTTGATCTAATGTTAGCTTCACAGACCGACAGGACAAGCTGCCTTGTGTCTCTGAAACCTGAAGGTCCTGATGAAGCTTAAAATATTAACCTGCGCTTAAAAGTTTAACTGGAATCGTCTTGATCATAATCCACAAGCTGTCTATCATTCACACTCAACCTGCTGACACCTCTGTGGAGATGACGTGACACGATCAGATAGATTGTTTCAATAGAAAAACAGATTCCATTCCATTCTATTGGTCCCAAAAACACACAGTCCACTGACCTTCAACTGAAATATCTCAACTATATAGTGATGCTTCTTTCTCTAAAAAATATTTTTTGGTAAAGCCTAAACTGTACAATAGAAAAACATGCAAAATTTCCATAGCTACAGCTGATAAAAACCTGTTATGATTTCAATCAGTGAATATCTTGAGAGTGTGTCACTGAAAAATAGAAGCCTGTCCCGACAGTGGATTGCACAGTATGGGTTGTCTTTGGGTAAACATATATTATAACTTCACTGTGGTTCACTGCCACCCATTGCTGATTGTATAAAATACAAAGGCCTTCCACTCTGGTGGATTTAATTGCTATATACATGGCTCAACCACCTGGCATCAATCATTCAACAATGCACATTACATGAACCCTAAACACTATGATCAGTTAAAATAACTACATGACCTAATCCCACCTGCCAACAGTGTCCTACTTCCAATTCATTGGGATAAAAAACCATCAGCACCAGAGCACATTAATGATTTATTTAATTTATATAATTTGAAACAAAATTAAATAACTAGAATTACCGCCTCATGGTTGCATGCCTCCGCCAAACAGTTAAATTGCAGTTTGCATCCATGTCTGTCATGAACAGTGATCACTGTGATAATTAGCATATACATTCTTTAGTTATGGCCAAAAACTGTTGTTTGTGACAGTGACTTTGACCTTTGACTACAAAAATCTTATCGGTCCACCCTTGAGTTCTAGTGGACATTTGTGACAAATCTCGACAAATTCCAGAGCCATGGCGGTCGCTGGCGTGGAGGCATACAAACTCATTGGAAGTTTATTTGGGGTTTACAAAAATCCAACATATCCACTATTGTTACCAGTGGTGCTAAACAAGCAACTTACTCCATAACCTCAGCAGAGAACACGTCTTGGGATACCGAGAGTGTGATTATGGTCGTTGGATTCAAGGCTGTCAACTAGTAGCGCCAGTGAAATTGTGAAGCCAAACGATCAGACATTGCTTGAAGAGGCATTTGCTCGAGGCATTGCATATGAAGCAAGTAGTGGAGCAACATTACGAACGCACTAACAACCCACCTATGCAAGGACATGGTCCACAGCTACAACCGCCTAATTGTGAAGCCAAGGAGCAGTGCCTGACCAGAGAGAAGCCCCCCAAATCAGTGATATACTGTAAATGGCATTGTATCACTGGTTGATGTGAACTGGGAAAAGTATGGCACTGAACTGAATAGTGAAAATATAAGTGTACTTGTTATCTCTGAGACACATTTAGACCACTCAATAACAGACAGGTGGGTAGCCACACCAGGTTATAATATTTTTTAGAAATGATAGGGATATTTTTGGGAGATCCATAGCTAAATATATTCAAAGCCATATTCCCACCAAGGTTAGACTGAACCTGATGGTGCCTAGTATAGAGGCTCTTTGGTTGGAAGTTCATCTTGCTCACTGTAAAACATTTTTTGTTGGCTGTGTCTATAGGTCCCCAAGTGCAAGTGTGCAATATGTTGAGGAATTATGTTCTGTGTTGATGAAGGCAATGGATATTGGTAAAGAAATATTTGTTCTTGGCGACCTTAATATTGATTGGCTGTCTGATTCATGCCCATTGAGAAAAGAGTTGAACAATGCTGCACTCATCTGTAATTTAACTCAGATGGGGAACAAGCCAACTAGAGTGAATTGCAATTATGCTGGGCAAACATCTGCAACTTGTATTAACCACGTATCCAATATAAATTCCAATGCAGTATCTGTTCCTGTGGGGTTTAGTAATCATAACATCGTTGCTACAGTAAGAAAAACCATAACTCCCAAATCTGGGCCTAAAGTACTGTATATAAAAGATATACTGTCATATAAAAGATTTTGTGAAAATGATTTTGTTAGAGATATAGAGAATGCTGAATGGAACCAAGTGTTGGCAGTAAATGATGTAGAAAAAACCCTCAAGGTATTTAGTGAACTATTTCTCTCTGTGGCTGATCAACATGTCCCATTAAAGACATTTACAGTAAGATCTAATAAGGCATCAGGATTGATGATGAACTTAGGGAGTTTATGCGTAAAAGGGACGAGCTAAAAAAGGTTGCAATAGAGTCTAAAGGAACTGAAAAAGTGGCACATGTACCGTGCAATGAGAAAAGTTACAAAGTTAAACAGAAAGAAGAGAAAAGCATATTACCAAAACAAAATCTAGGAGAGGAAGAATGATGGTAATACACTTTGAAAAAACCTTAAATGAAATAATGGGCAGAGCCAAGAATAATGCACCTTCATTCATTGATGTCAATGGGATTTTCTTAATAAAAGCAAAGGACATTGCAAACCATTTCAGTGCTGATTTTGCCGACAAAGTTGATAAGTTAAGAAAGGGCTCCCCTAGTGGGGGTGCTATGTCGCTTCAAATCATAACCCATGTCATGAGAAACAAGCAATGTGCTTTTGAGTTTCAGCCTATCGAAATTGGAAAGGTGAAAAAAACGACTTGATGGACTAAACAATGGTAAACCAGCTGGTATGGATGATCTGGATGGACGGTTACTTAAAGTTTCTTTGAATGTTATTAGTTTGCCAATATGTCATATTAATTTGAGTCTGAAGGAGGGGTTATTCACCCAGGTTTGGAAATCAGCCAAGGTTGTTCCTCTCCCGAAAAACAAATGTGAGACTTTCTGAGCTGCCAATAGCAGACCTATTAGTATTCTCCCAATGTTGAGCAAATTAATGGGAAAAAAAATTATCTTGAACAGATATTACAATACTTTTCACATAATTGATTAATTTCTAATTTCTTGCATGCTTATAAGGCGGATCACTCTACGTGCACAGCTCTGACACAGATGACCGATAAATGGTTATCTTATGTTGACAAGAAAATGATCTTTGGAACTGTATTACTTGACTTTAGCTCAGCATTTGATGTTGTAGACCTTTGGTTATTATTAACAGAATTAACTGCATATGGGTTTAGTCCAAAAGCAATCAACTGGATGAGCAGCTATTTATCCAATAGGATGCAGTCTGGGTTTTTTTAATGGTAGTTTTTCCTCCCATAAACACTTAAAGGGGAGGTCTCCAACACGTTGCTCTCGACCCGTTTCTGATTCACTCGCCAAAGGTTCAAAGAATATGTAAACAAATTTGATAATAGGGATGTCACGAGAACCGATACTTTGGTACCAAGTCGGTGCCAAAATTCTAAAAACGTGACAGTACTCGTTTACCACAGTACCAAAGGTACCGTACGATGCCTGCAGGGTCCAAAATGAACACCCGCCAATCGCCAAATGTGGCTGCTTGTGTCCTCTGCTCTCTGACGGAGTTTGACACACAACAGCGCCATGCAGCAGCGAAATCCAGAGATGCAGAGATCCTTTATGTTCGAAGAGAATTCACTCGTGAGGGAAAAGACTGAACTGTTTTCTATCTTTTGTTGCTTATCGCTAAATCTCTGAAAAGTGGTGTTTTTTTCATTTTACATTCAGCAAGTGAAAAACAAAAAGGTTTCAGCACTTCCCATCAGTGTCAAAGATGTTGGAAAGACACACAGGGGCAGCTGATGTTGTGAATGTACACAAGTATTGTGACCTACTGTCCAAGCTTGGTCAGGAGTTTGCAGACAGATTGAGTGACTTTAAGAAACTTGAGCCCTGTGTGACATTTATTGCCAATCCTTTCATGAAGGTGGACATATAGGTGAGATTTCAGGACAGATGGCTGAACTGTTCTGCGTCAATCCTGTGGAGATGGAGATGGAGGTCATAAACCTCCAAAATGATGTCCAGCTAAAATCTCAACAGCATATCTGGAACCTAGTAGAGCCAGAAAACTATAAGAACCTGTCATGAAATCTAAGTTCAGAACAAGACTGACAGATGAACATTTAAATGAGTCCATAAGAGTGAACCTAAGTGGATACACTCCAGCATACACCTCTCTTGTTCACTCCATGCAGCGCCAGTCATCTCACAAACTGTTAAAAAGATGGAATGCATGTAATACATGCATGTGAACTACAGATGATGAAGGGAAGTGATGTGATACAGTGATATGTGGACAGACAAAAAATAAGGACTAGTAAAATAAGTAACATTGTTTTGTTTTCTATGACATTAATCTGGTGTGAATTTAATAGTGTGAGCTTGACACATTGAAAATGTAAAGAAATGCATACAGAAAAGAAAAAAAACATGCACATGCTGCTGAATTTAAGATGTTAATGATGTCAAAATGTGAGTGTTGGATATCAACATTTTCTAAATGTTCACACAAAAGAAGCTTATTCAGTTGGTTTGGGTGGAGCTGAGCGATGTGAATAAATGTTACTAATGATATAAAATATGTAGCTCTCAGAGGAACAAAGGTTGGAGACCCCCGACTTAAAGTGTGGCATGCCCCAGGGGAGCTGCCTTGGGCTGCTACTCTTTACACTATTTATCAATGACATACATTATGTTATGGATAAATGCAGTGCTGTGCTATTCGCAGATGATACAACTATACATTTTGCGTCAAGTAACATAACTGAGTTAAGGAGTATATTTCAATCCGAACTGCAACTATTACTTGACTGGATGTGTGAGAATAGACTTGTTTTGAATGTAGCAAAAAACAAAAGTATGATGTTCAGGGCCGAACATGCCACTAGTAATGATAATCGGCTGTGCCTATCACTCAAGGGCTCTGACACTGAATAGGTTCAAGAGGCAAATTTGCTTGGTGTCACACTTGATGGACAGCTTTCATGGGAGAAACACTGAAAACACTGTTAATAAAATGGGTAGAGGAACATCATGCATCAGAAGATGTTTTTCCTTTCTTACCCCTACTTCCAGAGTGTTAGTGACACAGGCACTTGTTCTATCTCACCTTGATTACTAAAACTGACCTGCAACACCTTCATTCAGGATTTTATGTGTTCAAATAATTCCTTATGACTTCTCTCTGAAACAACAGGGTAGTGTAGGCTGGACCTTCCTCTGACGCTGCTCCGTTGGCAGCCTTTCTTTCTCTCCAGACAAACTTAAAAGCACGTCTACTTGGATGAACAGATGGCGATGGATCCACCAGCACAGAAAAAAAGTTCAATGGTTGACCATCAAAACAGATGGAAATCTGACAGAGATGGGTGCATCAGCCCAGACGGCTCTTATTAGAAGGTAATTGAGAATAACATATAGAAGCAGACACTGTAGATCAGTGAGGCGATCACATTCATACTAGCTGCTGAATGTAGCTAAAAAACGCTACAGAGGTAGGGCTTTAAATTTTGGTTCAGCTGAAATCCTTCAAAATCAGCTTGCTTACATGTCATGAAAATGATGAGAATCATTATGCTATGGCCTTGACGGTCACTAGATCTCAACCCAACTGAACACCTATGACAGATTTGAGACCAGCGTGTCGAAGGCAACACGTGGCAAAACACCAGCAACCATTGAGCCCACCATTCTCGTGTTTCCTAAATGTTACAAAATCAACTTGTGACAACTAATGCATGACTAACTTTGTATGGCCCTGTTTAGCAAGGTTTAGGTTTTCCTTTCCTTAAAGGTGCTGAATTTGAAATTCAGAGCACATCTATTGCTTCCACACAGCTCTCAACATGGCAGCAGCTGAGTCGGCAGCTCGCAGCTAACAGTGCTAAAAGTGCTAAGAGTGCAAACAACGGCAACAGTACCAGAACAGAACCAGAGGGTGGGCGCTGCGCTTCCACGACAATGCATATGTTCACAGCATTGTTCATTAACACAGAAATCACAAGGTTCAGAAAGTCAAAGAACGACTAAGTCCACCTAGGGAGGAGGTCGGTGGTGGATGGATGGGTAAAACAAATATGGGACTTTAACCCTGGAGACCACAGTTCATGTCCCGTGTTAAACCAAAAGTCAACACGTTGAGTTATTTCAAGTTACGGCTGTAACTACGTTACTACATCACTATATTAGTATGTTAGAGCGTACGTAACTACGCTAGTAGCGTAGTAACTACGTCACGTACTTATGTAAGTACATTTTAACCCATGCTATGATCTTTTCCTAAACCTAGTTTAGTTTAGTAAGTTTTGTTGTCTAAACATAACCAAGTAGTTCCGTTTCACAACGTTAACCACGTGTTTATAACTGGGACTGTTTCCACAACGTTAATTTGAAGTCATATATGTTGTTTTTGGAGTCAAATGACCTATTCTGTTGTGAAGGTGTGAGGATGTGTTGGTTCGAGTGCAGCAGGTGGAAGTCTGATGGGTTTTCTCCAGCTGTGATGAAAGAATACTTGAATACTTTCTGTTGTTGCAGAAGAAAGCTTTATACCCAGAATTAAGTGCAGCTGCCACAAAGGCTTTACCCAAACTCCCAACTCAAGGAGACCCATTTTCCTTTTAACTTGGAAATGGTGATTTCAATGAGTACACTTTAACACCGTTAAGATGTATCACCATTTTGCATAATGACTCTGAGCATTTCAACCTTATTTTATTTTTTTCAGAACCGGGGCCTTTAAGCAGCGGAGAAGTCTGTTTGTAATGACAAGCAGCTGGTAAAAGCCCCGTCTTTAGAGATCCATTTGACATAATGGCACTCTGAATGTAGAAATTACCTGCCACGTGGATGTCAAGGTTTCTGGACTGAGTGGTAGGATAACGATTCCCCCAACGGCAGATGTAAAACTTTTCCATTTCATTAAAACTCTGAATTAACAATTGAAACAGATAATACAACCATTACTAAACAATGGCTTTAAGAACATGTCTACAGAATGCTCTTTAGACCTCGGCGGAGTGCTTTCTGACACAAAAGCTTTCTCTGGAGTTCTATGTGAACACTTGTGTGGGAAATGTATTATCCATGTGCAGGTTATTATTATTATTTTTTTAAACCAAATATTCAACCAGAGAAGAAATACTGAAATATGATATACTGTAGTGTTTGTACTGCTGAAGTGAAAACTGTAAATTTGTAACTAAGTAGGTGATAATTGTGTGAGTGGTCTTGTCATCAGCTCTTAGAAAAGTCATCAATAACTGTTGACCACTTCATGGTAAATGGTAAATGGACTTGCATTTATGTAGCTCCTTTGTAGTCTTCCGACCACTCAAAGCTCTTTACACTACATGATCCCCAGCTCCTCCACTGTCAAACGGCCAAACTTCCGATTTGTGGACGACCCGCTCTACCTCTCAGCCACAGCCACCCCCATGTCATTTTTTCTTTTACCTTTAACATTATCATCTTTATTTCCTGAACTTCTGAACAGTATTGAATTTTCTCATCCAAAAAGGGGACCCAGCTCTTCCCTGAACATCGCCTTTGATGTGTGATTGACGGCTCATTCGTTAGCTAGTTAGAGTTAAGAGAATGGTAGCTTTTAGATGAATGAACTGTGCATTTGGCGGGGTGTTTCACCATAAAATTGACAAGTAATGCGGCACACATTTCAGCCACAACTTGACACAAAACAAACTGAGCTGTTAAAAAAAGATTTAATGGAAAAAAAGCAGTGTGGCAGTACCACAAGTTTGAGGTTTTCCAAATGAATTGTGATTTTTCGGTGATACAATATATCTGGATAGAGTTTGTTTTGTCATCCATGGGGCTTGTAGAATTAATTTGTTGGGTTGAACATAGCAACAAAGCTGTTATGTAGTATTATCAGTAGTTTGGGTTGTATCTGCTTCAAACATACAGTTTACACTATTACCTGTAGGCCATAGTGGATATGTTGCCATAGTTTTTTTGTAGGTCCTGAAGTTCATCTGCATCATTTACATGGTCATGATGTCATTTCACATATCATAGAACGCCCCTGCCTTCTTGATGATTGGACTTCTGTGAGAAAACAGTCAGAATAACCATTATGATGATCGATGTTTTGTGTAACGTCTGATGCCGTGTACAGTACGTCAGGTGTATACATAATACACAATCTAGATCGCGTTCACATGCGGCTCAGGCTGCCTTCTATTTCACACTATAATTTACAGTAAATCATTGTAACGCAGTAACAATGGAGTTACTAATGGAATAGAAGAGCTCAACTAATCAAGTATTTTACAGAAAGTTTTGCATAGTGCCAAAACTGTGCCATGAAATGATCAAAATCAAAAAATCATGTGCCTCTGTGTCCTCCGGTGTCCTCCAGTGCTCCTAACGGCAGCTGCAAGATTTCACAGACTGGAGGAAAACAAGCAGTAAGAGCTGATCTGAGGTCTGCTGTCCAGCTGCCGTCAATGAGAGCCGGCAATCAATCACTTGTGAACTCTGATCAAACAGTCAAACTAGGCAGCTCTGATCAAACATGAATCAATATTATGTTACATTAATGCCCATTTCTCTCTTCAAATGTTTTCAGAATCATCTTGTAGTGCACGATTTAGCTGTACAATGAGAAAGGTTGTGATGCCGCCGCAGCCATTGTGAAATCTGGTGAAGGAACGCCAAGTTCCGGTCACATGCCCGGAGCACAGCCAATAGGAACGCTCTCTCTCTCTCTGAAATGACCTGTGATTGGTCAAAGTCTCCCGTCACGGGCTAGATGTTCTAAAGCCTGAAAACAGAGCCATGAGGAGGAGCAGAAGTCTAGTTATCTCTCAGAACACTTGAATTACAATATGCTGAAAGGTTATTATAGAATTTTTGCCCAATGAGCCAAGAAGCCACGCCCCCCTGACCGCGGTTAAGGTTTGGGTGCTCGCCAGCGGGTGAAAACCAACCACAGATTCACTCTCATTTTGGAATGAGCTTTGTCCAACTTGCCGTTTTGCCTCGCTATATTTGCTTTTTAGTAATAACTGAGTAACTTTAGCAGTCAAATGTAGTGGAATAAAAATGTAGTAGGGTAGAAATATAAACTTGATTGGAAATGGCAATGATTGGCTCAAAATGGAAACACTCAGGTAAAGTACCTCAAAATTGTACAGCATATGCGTAAATGTACTAAGTTACATTCCACCACCGGGCAAAAAAAATAATAACATATGTACATCTTGGCCACATGTTGCCAGTCTGACAGCAACCAAGCAGTTTATCCTTGTTTACTAGGTAGTTACAGGTCTGTCATTTCCTAAGATTCCTGGAAAGAACTAAGTATTTTGCTACTAATCACAGAGAAAACTGAAATGTCCTCCACTTAAACCAGAGCAAATACTTGTTTATTATCTGTTTATTAATGGAAAGTTATATTTTCATACATGTCGAATTGTTTGCTTGGCTGTAAACAAGTGTCACATTTTTGCATTTTCATCCCATCTGTTGTGTACTGACCAAAAGAAACACTAGCAATTAATTAAAATTAATTAGTTGGAAGTCTACCAATTCAACACTGGTTTCCCTACAATTAGTACCAAATTGCATAGTCCTTTCCAGGAAGAATCCATTTATTTGGAAATTACAGACTAATTATTGTGTTGACTTTAAATAAATAACTGTTTTACAATACTGCACATAAAACAGCATTCTCAGTGGCGCTAAAACACATCAGCAACAACACATCATCTCAAAAAGGATAGAAAGTCATCGCAATAATTCCAAGGATAATTATTTGTATAGAATTACCTGAAATTTTGCATTCAATCAGATACATTTTTTAGTCAGGTAAAAAAGAAAATATAGTACACAGGTAGGAAAAATAAGATTGCAGTTTCTGTGGTGTTTGGAGCACTGCAGCGTCTCCAACAGTAAAGATACATTTTAGTAGAAACTGTGGTTGACTGATGATAACAACAGTGGTGATGATAATGATGACGTGGGCATGGCGGCGGTGGTGGTGGTGATGCTGATGGTCATACTGAGGCCTAAAATAAGCCTATGGTCAAAAAAAATGCTAATGCTGGTTGGTTTCCTCTGAAGTACATCAACACATCAACAATGGTTGTCATCTTACAATTCATCAACATGAAAAGTAATTACACCTGTTCAGCTTCTTGCATTAAACATTTTGCCGGCACTCCAAATGTACCAATGCAATTAAGTGCTGACAAAATAGTGGGTTACTGGGCTGCTTATGAAGGGCCTTGTTCTGCCTCTCGGCTAAACGGCAACGTGAATGAAATGAATAATAAAGAGAAGAGCAGCACTCACATCCTGATGGTTAGTGGCACCTGATGTAACTGAAAAACTAAAAACTAACAGCCAGATGTGTGCCGTTACCAGCCAACACAAATAGAACATAGAGAGAAAGCTAGATAGCGGCACAGAGATGCAAAGGAGAGCGGCTCTAATCAAACAGCTGTTGACTGGATAGTGTTGTGCTGTGAAGAGGGGGAGAGCGGAGGTGGGAGTGAGTAGTCCACCAGGACTGCATAACGCCTCATCCACGCTGGGAACGTCAGGAGCGCGTGGTTGCTGCGCGGCGTGGTGGCGGCTGCTTAATTCACGCGTCGGGTGTTCACACCAGCTACGTCAGGTGCGTTTCTGCTGCTGCTGTCAGCCCATTCTTTCTACATGGAGTTTGTCTTTCATAAGGCCATTTAATTTATTATAAATATAATTGATATTTATTTTAGACAGTAAAAGATTAAGACATATGTAGTAATTTGTAAATAATAGTAATAATCAAAAATCCATACTATATTCATTCGTGGAGCTCTCCAAGTCACTGCATGTTCTACAACACTGTCCGGCACATATTTCAGAATAAAAGCCTTGTGTTAACAAGTCAATGAATTCTATCCACAGAAAAAAAAAGCTTGAGGGCTTTTATTTTTAAATGAAAACAGGAAGTGTTGATTTAAAAATAAGTCTTTACTTTTGTTCATATCCGTAACATATTCTACAGATAGACTTCGAAACTGTAGTAATCTTGCTGGTATGATGTTAATATACGGTCAATAGATCACTTCACTGTTGTTGCTGTGAACTGCGCGGCACGCGTCAAAAATAGGCGAGACCTCAAATCTCTAGAAGAGACGCAGCTGAGATACGTGTCGTTACGCAGGCAGTATGGCTGCTTAACCTGTTAACACTGGACACCGGAAAAAAAAAAAAACAGCGTACGCAGCCGCCACGCGCTCCTGACGTTCCCATTGTGGATGAGGCTTTAAAACTGTACTCCTGTGATTGGAATTAAACAAGAGCTGTACTGTTACCCCCAAGATTGGAATCAGCAGACCACAGTCCTACGGGGCTCGTACTTTTTGAAATAAAGAAATTGAATAAATATAGGACATATTCCGTTTCCAATAGAGACAACTTGCTTTTTGAAGAACTATCATCTAAAAGAGTTTAGGTTGATCTAGCCTCCATGGGATGGAGCTCAAGATGGGTGTTATTAGAACAACTGGGCTCCCTCACTTCCACTGAGGTGCCCTTGAGCAAGACCCCTAGCCTCCATCTGCTGCTGCTCAGGGGCCAACAGATCAGACCGTGGTTGTACTGGGCAGCTTCTTGAACATGGTGCTCTCAGTGAAACTGTATTATTATGATAATTATAGGCTAAAAGAAAAGGAAAAAAAACCCACTACGGGGTCTGATAGTTGAAAGGAGTCACTATTCGGTTCATTTCTTTTTATTTCCATTCCATTCTGGATGGAGCACTTAAGCAATATACCTGCGTGTGCCACAAAACTCTCCCAGGTAAATAATAAGCCATCTCGGGATTGAAAATGTTTTAGAAATAGATTCAAAACGTGTCACCGTCTTGTTTTGCAAGTGACTCACAACCCTACGCCGTATGTGTGCTGCAATTGTAGCCAGTATGAAAAGACTTTTTCCCATTAACTAAAATATATTGAGAAACGGACTAAACATCCTTCTGAAAATGCACATTTTATAATCACTACGCAATGACACTTACGCAATGTACTTACTCTACTTTGTCCATGACAGGGTGGACATATTTTGCGGTTTGCTCATACATTCTCTGCTTGCACATAATTTATAAAAAAAAGTGCTGGAGCTTGACCAACATGCATTTCTAACAGCCTGAGGTCCCCTTAATACAGGGGTCAGCAACCTGCGGCTCCGGAGCCACATGCGGCTCTTTATCCCCTCTCCTGTGGCTCCCTGTGGATTTATAAAAATGGAAATGAATAACTGTTTTCTTGTTTACATTTTCATTTTTATTTCTCATTGTTGTAGGACTATGGCACGACAGAGTATTATGGCCATTGAGGAAAACAATTATTAATGGTATACAGGGAAAAAAAATGGTAATATTATGAGAATAAAGTCATAATATTATAAAGTAGTAATTTTACGTAATTTTCTTTTTTTCTTGTAAAGTTATGACTTTATTCTCATAATATTACAACTTTTTTTCTCGTTATTACCTTATTCTCGTAATATTACAACTTTTTTTCTCGTTAAGTTATGACTTTATTCTTGTAATATTATGACTTTTTTCTCGTAATGTTATGACGTTATTCGGGAAATCTCAGATCTTTTTTTCCTTCAATGTGGCCCTAATACTCCGTAGTACATTTGCACTTTGACCCTCACTGCATTCGACTTACAGTATATACTATATACTTAGACTGTGAGCAGTGTTACCTCAAATGTTTTGCGGCTCCAGACAGATTTATTTTAATTTTATTTTGCCTAAAATGTCTCTTTTGATAGTAAAGGTTGCTGACCCCTGCCTTAACACAATGATTATGAAGTTAAATCAAAAATCTCACAGGCACTTTATGGTGATTTTGACTCGGCCATAATTTACTAAATGAACATCATGCTGTATTGAAGAAGACTTGAAACTAGTGATTGAGACCATAAACTCATGTTTACAATGTTTACTGAGGTAATAAATCAAGTGAGAAGTAGGCTCATCTTCTCATAGACTTCTATACAATCAGACTTCTTTTAGCAACCAGAGGAGTCGCCCCCTGCTGGCTGTTAGAAAGAATGCAAGTTTAAGACACTTCCGCATTGGCTTCACTTCTCAGAACCAGCGTTACTACCCTGCACAGTGCTCCACCAGCAGTGTGCGCAGCAATTTTCACTGAAGGAAAGGATGTGAAAACAACCTCTAATGTTTATTCTACCTGTAATCAACTTTCTTACATCCCTTAAAAGAAAAGAAAAAAAGAAGGATGGGTAATCAATGGCTCAGCCAATTTCTTTGTCCTTTATGCAGTAAATACACTTACCTTCAACCTTGCTGGCTTCCCACGGCCTTGCAGATGGATAATTACAGAGAGAGGATGGAGGAACGGATGGAGAGAAGCGATGCTCGGGCTGGGGGGGCAGAGGGAATAGAAAATAACAAGACAGGTTTAATTAGGCTACTGTAGGGTACAGAGGACTAATAAGAATTCTCTGTCACATTGTGATCAAACATATGGGGGTCGTGAGCCGGGATGTTACGCTGAGTGATTAAGGATGAGGCCCGTGTGACAGCAGCGCTCCTGCAGGAAGCTATTTCACTATTGACAAAGAGAGCCGAGACGCCCCCAGACAGATCCCAACAGGTATGTTACACCTGTTGCTAATGAGGTAAATCACCCGCATACACATGATGGAATTTAACCTACGTGATATCATATTAGAGCTGAGTCAAGGGCTAGGGCGTTGGAACTGTTTTGTTCAGTAAAAAGGAATGACTTGTAAAGATGGTGGGTCAGAAAAATACATTGTAAAATTCAATACTGTGTCACACAGAACTTGACAGTATCTTTGGAGTAGGTACTGTATGTTCAAACCAAGCGCCAACTTTCGGTGCTGAGCATGTAAGCCAATGCGGAAATCCTAAAAACTGCATTCATTGAATGGTGTTTCGAGGAGATAAGCCTACACCACCTGGGGCTGAGGTCAGGGTGTGTGACCGAATAGTTTTTTAGTTGTTCCCTGCATTATATGACTACTGCAAACGTTACGTTTAATTTGAAATTCAATTTTTATTAGTAATATTAAGACAAATGTTCCGTACAGAATGGCCGTCTGCAGGGCAGCTGAGAATTCTCAATCTTATGGCATGGTGTTTAATTACTACTTAAATTGTTTTAGTTCATTTCTACATTTTTATTCGACTGCTAGAATATTTGGCTCTTTGTTGTTGTACGAATAAAATAAAAAAGCCGCCTTATGACAGTAGTTCGAATATAAACACTTTTTCAGTTTATAAGATAAGATAAGAAAAACTTAGGAAGGTGACAGAAATTTGTCTTTGACAGACTCAACAATAAATAGATAAAACACATATAAAACATAGCCAGAGATTATAACTGACAAGAACAGTGTGAAATTAGACTGAAGTTAAGTATGTTGCCTATTCTAAACTGTTCAAGGTGATGATGGCAGTGGGAAAGAGAGATTTTTTATATATATTTTTCCGGGCCAGCGGGACTGTGTAGCGGCGACCTGATGGATGTAACTGAAAGGATTAGTGAAGAAGGGGGGGTGGGGTCCTGTCTGATGGCAGTGGCTTTCCTTATTACTGACCGGGTTTAAAGCTCTGTTAGGGGGAGTTTGGGGAGAGCCGATTATTTTACCAGCCTGCGTTGTTATCCGGGTGAGTTTTGTTTTGTGTTTGGTGGTGAGAGCATTGTACCAGGAGTGAGTACAGATTCAATCAGTGACCTACAGACCATGGTTAAAATCTCCTTGCTGACATTAAAAGTCCTGAGTTTCCTCAGCAGGTGGAGGCGCTGCTGGGCCTTCTTGTTGTACATATAGCCGGTGTGCTTGGAGAAGGACAAGGAGGTGTCCATCTCTGTCCCGAGGTATTTGAATGATTGAACCCGTTCCACTAGCTGGCCGTCGATGCTGAGGGGTTGAAAAAAATGGTGATTGTTGTGAGGCCAGTATTTCTCTGCTCCCGCAGCACAGCTCCTTGGTCTTGGTGATGTTGAGCTTAAGGGAGCTTTCCCGGATAGTCCCGACCAGATTATTCATGCATGTTGGTAGTCAGACAACGCTTTGGTGTCAGTCAAATGGGCTACTAAAGCCATATTGTCTGCATACTTTAAAGGAGTCATTCCTGTTGTTAGTGTATGCAGAGAAGAGAATGGGGAGATAAAACACAACCATAGGGGAGCCCAGTGTTTAAAATCAACTTGCTGGATTTAAAACCATTTACCACAACTTGTACAACCATTTACTGCCGGGAATATCAGCTGTTTTGACCATCTCGCTTTTCTCCAAATTGTGTTACCAACAACTCCTCAAGTATCCTGTAACCTTGAACTCACGTAATCTATGTCCACATGACAAAATCATGTTTCACCTTAAACATTGTTCCCATAACACATTTTTTTATAGTCACAAAACAATTAATTATGTTTAAATTGTGCTGTATGTAAGAGTTTCAGGAATATTTCCAACATATGGCATCATGCATATCTTTTGGTCCATTTTTGGAAGTCTGCATTATCTTGGGGGAGATTGAAACAGATCCCCAAATTATCTGGATGCATAATAAATAAAGCTAAAACCCTTTTGAGTCCATTGAAAAAAAGAAATGTTGAATAAAGCACTTATATTACATCTGAGGGCCCTATCTTACACCCGGCACAAAGCCGCACACAGTGCAGTGATTCGATTGCGCGTTCCTAGTTTCAGACCGACGCAATTGTCATTTTCACTCTGAGCATGAAAATGACAATTAATTCCTGTTACACCCAAAACACACCTATGATTAATTAAGAGACTAAATACAGCCCCTTTGCCCCGTTACTGCCGCCCTAAATGTACTTACGCCATTTGCTTTAGACCATCCCCTACTGAGTGTTTAAACAGAACCCCGAAATGACCAAATATACGGCAGCGGTGCGCGAGCATCTACGCACGAAGCCTCTTCGCACGAAGCCTCCAACTTTTTCGTGCAGATGCTCTGAGCTCCTGTTGTTGAAAATCTCTGAACGTTTCAGAAAGACACCGGTGTCGTCACTGTGGATCAAGCGCTCCCCAGCGCCCAACCAGTGCTTTTCGGCATTAAAAAAATTCTATCGACACTCTGAAAGCTGTGGGCCAGACAGCGAGCAGAAGCAGCATAGCACACTGTGCAGGTGGACTTGTTGAGCTTGAGTCCTATAGGTTACAAGAGGAAGTCAGCCAGCCTCACTCCCTCAGCCTCTCTACATACACATCCACAGGCAGCAACAGGTGGTCGGGAATTAAAGTATTTACATTTTACGATGATTCGATTTTTTTTTAGTTTTGGGGCTAGACAAAAACCATTCCAGGCTAAAGCCCCAGAAGCTTGATGCTGACGACAGCACTAATGTGCTGAAGAGTGTGAAGGTCTTCTGCCAGGGATGCCAACAAAGTCTCCCATCAACATTGTAATAACTATGTCGGTCCACTGCGCAAAACGTCTTAGTATCACAACAGCTCTAAAATTCGGAGAACGTTTTTTTGGCATTTTCTTTTTTTATTGGCCTGCATCACGAGACCGCCAAGCGTCTTTCTGTCAAAACAAAACAAAGTGGTGGACATTGATTTTATTGTCAGTGGAAATGCAATAATTACTTTTGGCATTAAAATGTGTTTCTATATGACATTATTTCAGGTCTTGCCAGAAAATCATTGAAATGCCACGTTCTACAGTATTTACTCCCACCTACCTTAATGTTTCTTTAATTCACATTACATCATGTATTTTTAATGTGTAATGGGTCTGCGTGTGAGGTATAAGCTCTCTCAGCTAACTCTGGAACATGACAATGTTTGCTCCTCATATTGTGAACCAAGGTACACGCAGCTACATAAAAATATCTAGTGTGTGTACCTCGGTTCACCAGGGAGGCAAAACACAATATTCTAACATTTACTTTAACAGACAGAAGTGGAAATGAAAAGAGCTCAAAAAGTCAACTCACTGATCTGCAAACGTGACAGCAGACTTAAGTAATGGTGCCGTACGTCTTTGGCACAACAAACTCCTGTTGACTCCGTTTACATTTTTGATTTGCACACTGATTAGAGTACACACACGAAAAAAACAAAACAAAATCACAGTGGCAAGGTTTCTAAAACACTTTACATAAGAGGTTACTCTAAATTTGCATTGTTTGTATATATGCATGGTCTCTGCCTGCATATATTTGTGAGCTCCTGTTCTCACACTGCTCTGTGAGAAACCTGAGGTCCTCCTACGCTTCTGTCCTTCCTTCTGAGAAAATGTCCTCTGGTTATATTCCCAGGGTTTCAGTCCTGGGTGATCTCACAATGCCTGTGGTTACTGGTAGTGACAGCATGTTTTAATAGCACAGGTTCCAGAGTTCAATTGGAAACTAGGGAACATTTACTGGCTCTTCTTGAGCTGTTGATTAAAAGATCTAGTGATAGAATTAAAAGCTCGAGACAAGCTACTAAAAAGACGATGTTGTGAGATGCAACTGGGGGGTCTGCATGTGCAGACGTGCAGTGTTGTGCGTGAACACGCTAAAAGAGTGCGTTTATGCACACCGTGCACAACAACTGAACATGCTCATGTTTTTGGTGAACAGTGAACTGGATGCATCCTCACGTGAACGTGAGTGTCGTTAACTCTCTGGACAGTTAACAAAGCTCACACACTGTGTAGCCGGCATGGCAGTGCAATCCAAAGCCTCACCCACACTGGGAGTGTCAGGAGCGCGTGGCGGCTGGATTACCTATTGTTTTTTAGCCACACTGCGTCTCTTCTAGAGATTCGAGGTCTCGCCTATTTTTTACGCGAGCCGTGCGGTTCACAGCAACAACAGACAGTGAAAGTGATCTATTGACTGTATATTGACATCATACCAGCAAGATAACTACAGTTTCGATGTCTATCTGTATAATATGTTACAGAGATGAAATAAAGTAAAGACTTATTTTTAAATCAACACTTCCTGATTTCATTTCAAAATAAAAGCCCCCAAGCGTTTTTTCTGCGGACAGAATTCCTTCATTTGTGAACACAAGGCTTTCATTCTGAAATATGTGCAGGACAGTGTTGTAGAACATGCAGTGACTTGGAGAACACCATGAATGAATATAATTGTGGATTGTTGGACGCAGCCTCCACCACGCGACGTAGCCGCCACGCGCTCCTGACGTTCCCAGTGTGGATGAGGCACAAGCGGTGGAGACATTAGCCACTGTCTATTCCATCCCTGCCTCCAAAGCCAAAAAGTGATAATAATAATTTTCTGAGTGGTGGATGTAAGAAACACAATTTCGTTTTTATGTGGAGCATAAAAATGACAAAAAGGAATCTTGAAGTATTTGCAATTTTCAGCAAAAACACATTTTGATGTTGTTACATTTATATACAAACTGCTGAGCCTGCATTTACAAACTGCTGGTCATGTGTGAACTTCATTGCATCTGTGTGTGTGGGTTTTATGAAACTCCCCTGATGTGCACCGATCCACAAATGCATTTTTTTTCAACAGGGAATTATCTGTAGCCAATCAGATGTCTCCCTCCTTATCAGCCAACCACATGAGCGTGTCCCCACTATCATATTTTATGTGAAGCATTATGACATCATGGCCAGTTATGGTACCAAGTTTCATGTCTCTAGCTTGTTCCAGCTCACAGCAAATTGAGCAAAAACAGGGAACGGGGACATGTAATATACACACACATATATATATGCTGTACGTGTATATGTAGGATTTTACTACATGATTAAAATAAAAGGATAACTTAAAGTCTTTAATCTATAGCTTTTGGTCAGTGTAACTTGCTTTGGTTTAATTTATCATCTCATTTGACTTAATATTTTATTTGTGTGTATTTGACATCTTATTGTATACGAGACCAAAGCCCTTGAGCACCGACAGTATTTAGTCTCTTTTCCCCGGCTTGCTGTTGTGCCATTAGATGATCGTGGTGTGCTGGATCGGATTGGGACAGGAAAAGCCCATTTATCACAACATCAGCCCAGCAGGCAGGGAGGCGAGCTGGCAGTGTCACTGATGGACTGGCAAAGGCCTCGTATTACCACAGCCCCCATCCCCCCCGGTCTCCCCGTAGCCTCACTGATGAGCCCCTTGCCTGCCATCAGGCCCTGCATTCCCTTCCCATTTCTCTCCTTTTTTCCAGGCAGAGCTTCCCAGGGGTGACAGCGAGGCGTTGGGTGGCTGATAGCACGAGTAATTAAAAGGGCTGATTAGAGTGACGGAAGGAGGACACTGAGGGAGACAACAAGAATCTCCCTCAAGTCAGAGAGGGGGGACGAATAAGAAGAGAGAGAGGTGGAAAATACAGTGCAGATATCATGTCAGATCAGTCTTCAAGTTAACAGGGGAAGTTTTTTTTTTTTTTTTTTTGTCCTTAGTCACTTAAATTGGGGCAGAATCTCAGGGGAGGAACTGTCACACAAGTAGCAGAAACACTGTAGATGTGCTCTACAGAGAGCTGTTAAAGGTAGAGCCAAAAAACTAAACTGTTGGGCCTACTTCTCCCTGTCACACAGAATATAAGAGATACATCTCTATGTCCATATGATGACATTATACATACTCAAACTTTGAATAGAAAGAGCCAACTTATTCATTATTGATTTACTCAGAGACTCACTGAGGCTCAATTCCATGTGGAGGTCAAGAATGAATTATCAAGCTCACTTTCAAAAGGGACTGTTTGTAACTTCTTATATGTATAAATCATTGCGCATCGGCGTCCCATGCGCGCTCTCGTGTGGCTACGCTGTTCAGACTCAGACTCCAACACAAACTACACGGAAGCACCAAAACAGCAAAGTTCTATCAAGTGAAGCCCATCTGTTGAACAGTGTTGGCCACGGTAGGAGGACGCGGAGGAGACCGTAGCTTTGGTCTCCAGGGACGGAGTTTCTGTTGTACTCTGCTCCTCTGCCTGCCTGCCTTCACTCACACACCGCGCTCGTTCTCATTCTTTCGCTCCACTCTCATGTGCATGCGCGCTCACTACACAGTGTCAGTGTAGCTCTGAGAATATCTAGTGAATGTACAGTGGACATTTGTGCAGAAATAACTGCTGCAGCTCCTCCAGACCAACAGAGGTTTCCCGTGTCTTGTGAAGTGACGGGGCTCCTCAGAGAGAAACGTTATCGTTTCCAACTAAAACTCCGGTGTCTCCCCTGTTCCCTCTGACTGCGGTCGGGAGGCTGAAGCAGGAAAAGCCAACACTATGATCAGCATTGATTCATGGAGAGACCTTGGTCTGGTCAGCTAACATTACTGCCAAGCAGCTGAAATATGGAGTGATATTGTGGTTTTAGCTGACGTGTGTCGCCTTACTGTTTTGAGCGATGCAAAAAAACATGACGCTGACTTTCGTTGACTTAACGGCCACAGGTGTTGCTGTTAACAAGAAATTTCTGATTCTTACAAACAGTCCCTTTAACCTAACTCAGTGTTTTTTCTTGCCTATACCTAAGTGAGTGGCTTTGTTGCCCTCTGCTGGTACTGCATGTTCATACAATAATAATAATATTAACGTCTCTGCGAGACAAAACGTGACACTGACACGCTGTCCTCTGATGGACAGGTGGGTCTATTAGGCGCTTTGGCGCAATATCGGGTTGGCTGATCTAATGAAGTGTGATGCAGTCGAAAGCTCCACAACAAGAAACTAAATGGCCCTTGAGTGGAGATTGTTTTGCCATGGTTTCTGGATGTTCCATATAAACACCATATCCAAAATCCAAAATAGGATCAACACTAGGATTATTTTTTATTTATTTTTTCCCCAAGTCTGTAATAAATAATTCAAATTTCAGTTACTTAGATTTCAGGTTTGAAGTGTTTTGGTTTTGTTAAAATGTCACTCATTAACACAGACATCAAAGCATCTTCAAATTGATTTGATCCCTTATCAAAACCTGCAGAAATAAGCAGATGTCTGCTCTTATTTCAGCAGCCTGGATCTGGTTTGAGGACAGCATACCTAGACGGGGTCAAGGCTGAAATAACCTCAATTAAATGAAGTCCAATGCACATATCCCCAAGTCCTTGGGCTCAAATAACATCCTAAACTTCTATCATCTAGCTTCACTTCCAATCAACAGCACAGTCTATACAGACCTCACATACTTACATTTAGATATGACAGTAGACGCTTGGCATCTAAACATACTAACTACAGTGGCAGTAATTCATCATTATTGACTATTATGATAAATCACAATGAAAACATCTTGGCTTTTTTTCTCCCTTTGGCTCGAAGAACATAAATTAAATTAGGAGAGCTGCCAGTTTCTGCTCAATAGAATTATGTTACAGCAAACAGTAAGTGCTCTTCAAGAGTCCTCTTGGCACAAAGGCATCACAATGCATCTCCATGTGACTGACTGGAACGTACATACGTACTGTATGTGCCCCTGAATTCAAGTCAAGTTTAATTATAGGTAAGCACTACATAGAAGCTCCTCGCTCTAAGCTCTAAGAAGACATGTAAAGAAAGTGAAATCGTAAGACATCAGGAATAAAATATTGGAATAAACTATGCTGGAAGTATTAAACATCTTATTAGTGAAATGATGATTGTTGGGAATAAACTGAACCAAGCTGCTTGGCAGAACAAATGACAGCATTGGTATTAAAGACCTGTTTACTCAAACAAGCAATGAGAGTTACTGCTGCCATTTTGAAGTAGCAAAGGCAGTAGTAGTAGGCAGAAAATGGTCACATTGGTTGCTTTGGAAGTCAGTGGCAACTTGTTTTGTTGTTTAGGTTGGAGTACTTGTTAGACTGAAACATATGGATCAACAGCAGAGAACTGGATGAGTTGGAATGTAACAAATATTTACCGGGGGATATGATCTCCATACTTAATGGGAAATATTGGTCCAGTTTAATGCCAATGCTGTGTAAGAATCTGTTCAGACCTGGCATTAACATGCTATTTGGGTGATCTGATCACAAGTGGACAGCTCTAAGTACAGGTGTGAATGCACACACGACGCATCTCATCTCCGGGGGCCACTGGCAGACAATACTAAAATGTACCCAAATTCACAAATACATAGAATATTACTTCTGCTGTCTCCCGCCGGTTAAAAACAACAACAACACATGATACGTGTTTATTTGCATATAGAGTGGAGAAGTGAGATCCGATCACAAGTGGTCACTCAGACGCATGTCGAGAGGCATTCTAATGCCAGGTGTGAACTGAAGTACTTAGAGCTGTCCACTTGAGATCGGATCACCCAAGACATACGTTACTGCCAGGTCTGTACAGGGTCGAATGTCATCAGATCAATAAAGAATGTATTTGCATTGTTGTTACCTTTTTGTTCAATGACTTTCCTGCTACAAACCAACAATGATGAGGTGAAACAACTTACAACACCATACTACATGTCTGTTCATCTTTGCTGCAGTTTGAACTAGGGATGCACCGGTACGGATACCAGTATCGGGTATCGGGTCCGATACTGTGCTCATGTACTTATACTAGTACTTGCAAAACAGCTCCGATACAACGGTACCGATACAACGGTACCGATACCACTTTACAGCAGCACAACATTAACCTCTCGTCACCATCTTTCCGGTCCTCACGCTCCACCTTCCCGGCGGTGCGGGCGAGACGGGCTGGCGGTGCACCCGAACCCCCTGGGCCGGGATACCACCTCAGCCAGCCCTCACTTTCATTGGGCCACAGGGTTTTGCTTGCACCCTCTGACTTGTGTGCGTTAGACTCCTTGGTCCGTGTTTCAAGACGAGTCAGGTGAGTTGCAGACATCGCCGCAGACCCCTGGCGCCTTTTACGTGGGCTGCGGCAGCGGGAGCAGGGAGCCCCGTCACAGTGCGACGAGATCCGGGCAGGGAGCGCTGCACCTTCGTCCCGAGCCTTTCCAAGCCGACCTACAGCTGGTTGCGGCACACCGCCTCGTATACAGGACTCCCCAGCCTGCCATGTGTCGCTCACACCCTCCAGCTGGTTGTTAACGAGGGTCTTTAGGCACTGAGAAGTACTCATATAGGTACTCGGTGTCGGCACGTACCCAAATGTAAGTACTTGTACTCGTACTCGGTCTGAAAAAAAGTGGTATCGGTGCATCTGTAGTTTGAACACAAGATTTAAAATTCACTCGAGAAATAGAAATTGTTGGTGAGCAATGGCCAAAGTGAATTATCTGCTGGTGTCTTTTTCTTAATGGTCCAATGTCTCCTTGGCTAAAGGACATAGGATAGGACACACTGAAAGACCGTCCCTTAAGTGTTTAAAGAATTTCAAATGATCTTATCATGGTTGACACTGAGACACTTTCGGGTCAGTTCATTGAGTTAGGAGTCTTCCTGATTGGACTGTTGCTTTAATGTTTCGGAATATTTTGACATGCATGACAAATGTAGGATGATTCAGCAGTGAAGCTTCTGGACCTTTTCCAGCAGAACTCCACCCATGGCAGCATGGTTCCGGATGCAGGGTGACCTTGATCACTGCTCCTATCTAATGAGTGATGGACTGTCAAAGCGGGACATTTCCACAGCTGAGGGCGAGCATACTGCTCCGACTACGATTTACATTATTCTATAACACTCACCAGCCGACTGGCCTTCTCCTTAGACCCTCCTTTCACCTCTAGTGTCTGCTATGATGATAACACCACTATCAATGTAATCATTAGAGTGACACATTGGGAAACCCCAGAAATCTCCAGATTGCCAATCAGCAAATTTAAAATAGTTAATAGCATTTTCTTTTTGTATATGTGACCAAGTAAAATCAATCAGTACATTTTATTAAATGCAGTTTGACAGGTTCTGTTGCATTCATGGCCTCCAGTTATGGAATCTTGATGTTAACATGAATAAAACTGGCGTTTACTGCAGCTAATATTTGCTATCTTTGTTCAGTGTAGCACGCACAGATCCACCAGCTGGGAGTCATAATGCACATAAATGATAATAAATGACTCAAATCCTCTGCAATGAAGTCACCCATAAACAAAAATGTGTTTGTTTTTTCTTTAACTAAGACAAATGTCAAACTGCATTTTGTCTGTCTCAAGAAAGAGACCAATAGGGACAGAGTTGTCCCTAATTTGCACTGTGAGTTGTTTGTGCCATCAAATGTGACAAACCATTTATTTAACATTGGCCTACATTTTCCCCTTTAATGCTCTTAAAGGAACAGTCCAACATTCTTATTTACTATCAGTACTACTACTTACATGTCAAAACTTGTATATTTAACATGTACAAATTTATGATATAAAAATAAGAGCATCTGTGACCGAGAGACTTCTACTACTTTTTCCCATGATATAACTCCCACTTTTTGTATCCTATAAACTAGAATATCCCAACCGTTCAATCTGGAAGACCTCGAGGATTACATTGAGGAACATTTCAACCGACTTGCACCATGGCCGACATGAAAACAGGACAAAACGAGACAACTTCGCTTCCACACCAACCAGAAAGAGGTCCCGGCAATCTGACTCCATTCAAAACTCCCCTGAGAAAGCATGCTGTTCTGAGGACAGTGACATTTTAATTTCATCAGAAATTTTTCTTCAGATTGTAAAAAAACAACAACACTAGGATGACTGTTATAGCAACCGTTGGTACTTTTGTGTCGGTTGACTTAAGATGATGTCAGTGGATGGATACGTCACTTGTTATCACGCTGTATTTGGTGAAGCTACAAGCTATTCAGGAAAAGTAGCTTAACACAGAGAGGCTATTCCAAATCATAACATAATTTAACTAGAATGGCACTCAAGCTGCCCGAGTACGGCCATGCAGTCTGATTGTCGAGCTAACACAAGCAAAGCCTACTTTCCTTAAAGCCTTTATGTGTAGAATTAGAAAGTGTCTGACTTGACATCCAAAAAAAGCAACGCACATTTCCTCCACCATTTACAGATAATCAGGACACAGCTGTTATACTGTAGGCTGCAGTAAAACCAGGACGATGTGTCTGCTTAGTTTTCTCACTGTGAAACAGAGAAGTCGGCTCAGTAAAGACAGACATATCTTGACTTCAGTCATACCTGTTAAAGAGCTTGGCCAGCTCTGTTTAAGCCTGAGGCGAGGCAGCTGACAAAAACAAGCAGCAGTTGATTACTGTACTGACACTCTGCTTTTTGCCTCCTCTCTCTCTAATCTCCCTCTCTCCACATGTTCTTTCACCACACATTCGTGTTGAATGAGAATGAGTGGAATGACAGCAACTATGAAGAGTTCCTTTTTAATTTTTTTTTTTGTCTCCATCCACTTTTTCCATCTTTTTGCGGCTCCCAATTTGGGTATAGCCAGTTCCCTTTACACTGAAGTCCCCATCACTGTTAACTCCCTCTGTTGGCCTTGGGAGGGTGTAGACAACTAGGAATCTTCTCTGACGCACGGCATCACATATCAACTTATATTCACCTAGGTTTCACTTGTGGGACCTGAGGGCATCCATACCCTATATCCCTCTACATCGGGGTCTCCAACACGCCTCTTGCGAGCGACCAGTAGCTCGCGACCCATTTCTGAGTCGCTTGCCAAAGGTTCAAAGAATATGTAAACAAATTTGATAAAGCCTCATCTACACTGGAAATGTCAGGAGTGCATAGCAGCTGCGTTACCTGCGCGTGGTTCACAGCAGCAACAGACAGTGAAAGTGATCTATTGACTGTATATTGACATCATATCAGCAACATTACTACAGTTTCGATGTCTAGACATCTGTAGAATATGTTACAGAGATGAAAAAAAGTAAAGACTTATTTTTAAATCAACACTTCCTGCTTTCATTTAAAAACAACAAAAAAAAGCCCTCAAGCGTTTTTTTCTGTGGACAGAATTCCTTCATTTGTTAAGACGAGGCTTTTATTCAGAAATATGTGCCGGACAGAGTCGTAGAGCATGCAGTGACTTGTAGAGCTCCATGAATAAATATAGTACGGGGTTTTAATTGTGGATTATTACTATTATTTATAAATTACCACATGTTTCTTAACCTTTCTCTGTAAAGGTAAGTAAAATAAGTAACAACATTGTTTTCTTTTCTATGACATTAATCTGATGTGAATTTAATAGTGTGAGCTTGACACATTGAAAATGTAAAGAAATGCATACAGAAAAGAAAAAAAAGCATGCACATATTGCTGAATTTAAGATGTTTTGATACAAAATGTGAGTGTTGTTATATCAACATTTTCTAAATGTTCACACAAAAGAAGCTTATTCAGCTGGTTTGGGTGGAGCTGAGCAATGTGAATAAATGTTACTAATAATATAAAATATGAGGAGCTCTCGGCCACTTTCATTTTGTCAAAGTAGCTCTCAGAGGAAAAAAGGTTGGAGACCTCTGCTCTACGCACATGAACTCCTTCCTAACTTACCGAGGTCATATCAACAAAGGCATGATCCCTCATCAACTTCACTGCCAATTGCATTCAATGGAGCACTCACCGAGCAGGAAACAGCTGCAGAGGTTTCAGCCTGGATGTCTGCAGTGACCCCAGGGTCCCTACACTTCATCAAGTTACAGAATGCTCTTTTAAATTAAATGAAATGTCCACAAAGCAACTTAATTTAGTTTATGCCAACAATGACACCAGCCCATAGATCAGAGGTCACTTATAGGCGGACCGTGGTCCGGGTCCGGACCCAGACGCCGTGCTATCCAGACCGGAACCGGTGACTGAAAAATGATTGAGAATTATAAAATTTTGACGGAGTGTTTCTATTTTGACTGGAGTGAGACAGAAGAGTCGGAAAAATAAGTGTGTTAGAGAAAAGTCATTTCACATGGCCAGCTCTAAAAACAGAATCAAGTAGACAGCAAAAACAGAGCTTTTAATCGAGAATGGACAGACGTACATGTTCATTCTTCCCACGTGCATTTCAAAACCAGTATGCCTCATGCGTTCCGAGATCATGGCAATTATTAAAAGCGGCAAGGCAACGTGAAGTGCCACTACGAGACAAAGCACAAATCTCTTGAGCAAATATACCCACTCTAATCCAAACTGAGGGCACAGAAAACCAAACAATCTAATTCCCTACATCAATATACAGTATATGACATTGAATCATAACGCAAGTTATACATTATGATGGTCCAGACACTTGCTGGAGGACATTTTCTCTAACTGGTTAAAATTGATTTGGTTTAAGTTTTAATTGAATACACTTGCCATCGGTGTTTAATGATTATTGCCCATTGCCAGTGGTTGTCCACTTTCCCAGACACAAGTGTGATGCCATCATGTCTACACTTGGAAGTAGGGCTGGGCGATATGGCTTATTAATAACATTTCAATATTTTTTAGGCTATATTGCGATGTACGATATATATCTGATATTTTCACATTTTCTCTAAAATAACATAACTGTTTGATTTAACGCTTTGCTTTATTGATCTTTGGAAATTTATTCTTATTAAGTTTGACTAACAATTCAAATTTTCTCTGAAATACAGTTTGCAGGGGGTATTTCTAAAAAAATTATCATTCATTTTATTCATTATTAAATATTTATTATTTTTTTTTTATTATTTGTTATTGATTGACTGACTGACTTATTGAATTTATGTGAAATTGCCATTCACATTCACCGGAAGATCAATTTCATTCTTCCTGGTCGCTTTTATTTTGAAGCCAGTTCTTAAGGCTCTTTCCGTATTGTGTAGCATGCCTAGTATGCCTAGTATATACACAGGTGCCGCTGTTTGACCGTCTTTTTTGAAGTGGAGGCTGGCATCTCTCATCCCCTTTTCTGACCTCAACACGTAAAAAACTTGCTTCACTTCTTTCGTTCTCTCCAGACTCTCTCCCTGTTCCCTGCTTCCCTCCAGATACAAAAACACACGCCCGTACTCATTCCATCCTCATACACCACACACACTTGACCAGGAGAGTGTGTCTATGAGAGGGAGACAACCACAGGAAAAGCCAAACGCCAAAGTGAGTCTCGTGCCAGTGGCTTAAGAAAATGACAATAAAAAAGTGACAATATTTGTACTTGATGTTCGCAATTTAAGTGAGAATCCTACTGACTTTGGTGATCTCCTGACTTTTCCTCTAGTAACATCAGCAGGTCAACATTTTCACTTATCCAGTGAAATAAGTACTATGATTACTAAGATCTACGCAACAGATCAGCATACATTTTTGTAGAGACATGTATTGTCCCCAGACAATGAATCCCCCTGACTTTTCCATTAACATCACCATGATGTTCCAATATGTGTTTTTAGTGAAATGTCTTAACTAGATGGACTGCCACAATATTTGTTAAATGTAAAATTTTGTGAGACATTCATGTTCCTCTCTGGATGAATTGTAATAACTTTGGTGTTCCTCTGACTTTTCATCTAGCGCCATCATCGGGTCAAAATAATAATTTAATTTAAACCCAATATTGTCACGATTTGGAGAGCAGAACAAGCAGGGAGGACAAAAACGCAGACAACAGCAGACTGACTGGTTCAGTAAAAGATTTAACAAGAGGCAACCAGCCTGGAAGCCGAACAGGGGCGGGGCAGGAAAACTCAGGCGGACCGCCTGGTGGCAGGGCAGAAGCAGATCTGGCAGGCAGAACCTCTCTGGAAAACAGCCACAGAGGCGGAACCCCACTGGAACACGGCCACGGTGACAGAACTACACTCGAACTTGGCGACGGAGTCTTGAGGCCAGGGAGGGCAGGTTGGGACTTCAGACTTGGGGCTGCTGCAGCTGGACAGGGACTTGTTGGTCTGGACCGCCGACTGGACACGAGGAACAGGTGTCGGCCGGACCGCCGACTGGACATGAGGAACAGGGGTCGGCTGGACCACCGATTGAACACGGGAGCAGGTGTCGGCCGGACCCCCAACTCAGAAACTGGCTTGAAGTCGGCTGGGACCCCCGACACAGAAACTGGCTTGAAGTCGGCTGGGACCCGACACAGGAATTGGCTTGAAGTCGTCAGGGACGCTGAGCTATAGGCTGATAGGAGTGT
Organism: Sebastiscus albofasciatus; assembly: GCA_916701655.1. Taxonomy (NCBI): domain Eukaryota; kingdom Metazoa; phylum Chordata; class Actinopteri; order Perciformes; family Sebastidae; genus Sebastiscus; species Sebastiscus albofasciatus. Next base: position 33,052 of record CAKAOI010049920.1, read on the forward strand.
AGGCCGAGGGCTTGCAGGCTGGGAATCAGGGTTGTTTAAAACATTCTTAATCCATCCAGGTAAGGAGCTCCTCAGTCACAGCACAGGCGACACTTCCCTGCATGCCAACCTAAAAGCAGTCTCCTTGTACTCCTTACTAGTGGCTCTCTTCCACTTTCCATGCAAACAAATGAGGGAGTATGACAAGTCATAAAGTTCTTCCTCAAACAATACTGCTGTGTCCATGGGTGGTCGGTTCATACCGTCAGGATTTGGAGAGCAGAACAAGCAGGGTAGGCGCAAACGCAGACAATGGCAGGCTGACCGGTTCAGTAAAAGATTTAATAAGCACAAGGCTTACAACACTGAGAATCCAAAATATAGGCAGGCAACAGCAAACAGACAACTGGCAAACAAAACTCCATGCATGACTAAGGACGAACCAACAAAGACCCGAGGAAGTGAGGTGGTATTAATAGTGGCTGATGGAGATGCAATATCATTTAAATATGGGGATAACGGCACACATTTTAAGACAGTCTCTCTTGGAAGACATTTTCTTTCACTCAATTATACATGTAAAAAGTGAGACAAATAGTTGCGTAACAGACAAAAAAGGGAACCAGCGAGAGAAGTTCACACTGTGGCTCCTTTCTCCCCACCGTACAGCTAGTTAATCATGGCGTGAAGTGGGTGTGAGAGTAAGATCATCAGTTTTGGAAGGTTACAGAAATTGTCGGAGGCGGCCCTCTGAATTCAACATCTGAAATCTGTGGGGGGGGGGGTTTCCATAGCTCTTCGGCCATCTCTCAGCCTCACTTCATGAAGGCCACACAACTTCCTATTTTGGGACTTAAAGTCGGCATTGGACGTAAATCACGGGGTACAGATACTGTCCAATTTGGACATAATTCCTGAGGATATTAGGCACCACACCCTTACTTTTTGTCTCAATGCATAAAGGACAAACTACTTCCTCCATTGGCACAAAGTTGACATTGGCTTTTAATGTGTCTGAGAGAGAGGGAGGGCCTTGGTTTTCAGATGGATTAATGGCACTAGCTACTGAGTGAGGATAAATGGCGATCCTCCGCTGGTATCTGCAGACAGGCAACTGTAGTGTCTTTTTTCTTCCCCGTTCAGCAAGCGCTGACATTGACGTACACTAAGCTCCCGCCAAGAGACGTGAGCCGCCGCAGCAACACTAACAGGATAGACTCAGCTGAAGGGCATCAAAAATAAGCATGTTATTGTATATTCAAAAAGATCTTACTTATTGCACTACTTACTTATTATTAATGCATCTGAATGATCTGAGAGGTTACGACATGCACAAACAAACTGAAATTTCTCAGAATTTCCAAGAATTCTGCTTAAATGGGAATAGTCCACTGTAGTTTAATCCAACTATTGTTTTAATGTGATTATTCATGTGATTTTTGTGTGCATGCATGTAAACATAGTCAGTGCATAGCTGGAAAAATGTATTAATTTTTTTTTCTCTATACTTTCACTTGAAACTTATGCTCATTTTGTACTAAAGTTATTAATTCAATGAGAAAATGCTACTTTTCAAGTATTCAGTTCACAAAGGAGCATACAAAAATAGGCTTTTTCTATGTGGTTATTTCAGCAGGTTGTCCTTTAACCACAAGGTTAGCGGTTCCATCCCCGGCTCCACATGTCCAAGTGTCCTTGAGCGAAACATTGAACCCCAAGTTGCTCCCTGGCAGCCCACTGCTCCTACTGCTTAGGATGGATTATAATAGTTAAATGCAGAGGTCAAATTCCATGTACCTGTTTGCATATGAAGGTTGTAATAAAGTTTAAGTTTCATCACTGAGTAATCAGAGCTTTGTTACCTGTGATACTTTTCTATGAGCAAAAACAGCCACAATGAGATGTTAGATGAAGAGAGGCTGTCAGCGAGGTAAACAACATACCTTGCTGTGCTTTACAGTGGCAAAACACACACTGTGCCAGCACGGCTTGAGTGGTTTGCAGTTGCTCATGGCTCAGCTTGAGTCTCCCCTCCAATAACTAAAAAAGGCCCAATTGTAAAGGGGCCAAAGGACACAAGGTCCCAGCCTGGGTAGATTACAGGCCCCCAGCGGGCAATTGATTTCTGCTGGGTATTGGTCACACCCACTATAAACATGCTGCACTGAATTTAAAATGGAAACGACAAGTTGCTCAGGTTGGGCCAATCTTAAAGAAGTACTGCGGCATTTTGGGAAACATGAATTTTACTTTTGTTACTCAAAGTCATATCAGTTTTATCTCTGTATGTCCAAGATGTGGTTAGCCTAGCTCAGGGCTGCCCAAAGTGGGGCCTGCGGGGCCAAAGCTGGCCCACCATAAGATTCAATTCGGCCCGCTAGATGTTTCTACCGAATATATACATATAAAATATAATATAAATCAGTGTTTATGCTGTTATATTATATGTAGGATCCCTAATTATCAATCATTTTTCATGATCTGAGCACAGCAGGCAGAGTGACACTCTGCGTAGGAAGTCAGTTTGGCGCGAGTGAGGTAAGAAAAAAATGGAGAGGCAGAGACTGGCACACGGACAAAAGGCATTTTAATTTGGGATCTTAGTACCATTTTGCGTCTTAACAATACAATACAATACAATACAATACCTACAATAGGTGTTTGCTTTTGGCCCGTGGCCCACTATTAAGTTTCAATGTTGGCCCTCCAAGGGAAAAGGTTTGGGCACCCCTGGCCTAACTTATCACAGAAACTGGGAGCAGGGGGAAACTGCTTGCACAGCACTGTCAAAAGTGACAAAATTGAACATGCAATAACTTCAAAGCCGTCTTATTTACATGCTATCGATTTGTCACCTGCGGTTTGTTCAAAGCTCAAACACTGAAACCTCACTATAAGTGCGGGCATCATATGCTTGTCCACAAGTCTGAACAAAATACACTAACAAACTAAAATGATGCCTTAGGTTTTATTTAAACCAGTTAGGGGGATTTCACACCTGTAGTCTGTTTGCTTTAGTGCGAATCAGGGACCAAATTGTTACCATGCTGCATATTGCCTCGAGTTTGGTTTGTGTTCACACGGCAGTGTTTACGAGCGGAAACCAAAATTTGGTTTGCAAAGAAACTGCTCTCTAATTGGTCAGAATTTTCATGCAGGAAAACTCCCGGAAGTAAACAAAGAAGCAACAATGGAGGGACAACTACGCGGCTTGATCTTGGCCCTGGTCATCTTTTTTTTTTTTTACCTCGTAGCAATTTTTCACTCAAGGCAAACGATACAATTTGAAAATGAGGCGACCAGAAAAAAATGTATTGATGCACTGGAGTCGCCGTAGGGCGCATATCAAGACATAGAGAGGACGGAGGAAGAGGCGTGCATTGACCCCCCTGAACTGTGACATGCTCATCGGCTGAAACTATTTCCAAAGATCCATCAGGCACGCCTGTGGTCTTCAACACAGCCTGACGTAGTAATGTTGTCTGGTTCTGGTGTTGACATGCACAGCGCAGCTCGCTACTGGAGCTGGTTTAATCCAAAAAGGCGTAACGCTTTCTCCAGATGGGCCGGATATAGGTCGGATCATGTTCTCATCACAAACGAAGCGTATCGAACCGTACCGCAGTTCGTTTGGAAGCGAGTCGAGACCACCCTTTCAAAGAGGTCTCGGTTCGCTTGTTTTGGTGCGCACCCGAGTGCGATTGCTGTTGTCACACCTGCTCAAACGAACCGCACCAAGAGGCTCCAAGGCAGGTGTGAATACGCTCTTAGTGGAGCGTTTAGATATTTGACTGTAATACACAGCTTTTATTACCTCCACCCTCGGTGGCCTAGGGTGGAGGTCATGTTTTCACCGGCGTTGGTTTGTCTGTTAGCAGGATTACTCCAAAAGTCTGCGATGGATTTGAATGACATAACACATGTATAACAAATGCGTAGTGTAAATGATGACGCGTTGATGACGCATGACGTTGATGCCCTCAACATAAACAAAAATACACATGGATGATGGCGCAAGCTGAACGGAGAAGGGGGCGGAGGTCTGCACTCTCTGAGTGCCATTCTAGTTAATGATTGATTTTTCTTTTAACTTATCAACATAACAACATAAATTTATAATTACTGACTGCTATTATTGATAATCACTTAGCGGTACCAGCCCAGGACATATCTATGTCACCCGATTCCCAGAAACTGCAAAGCTCGGTGCAGCAGATTGCCCACTTTACCATTCCAAAATGAATGGAGGCAGAATTAGTGGCTCAGTGGATTGGTGGGGCTTCAGTGTAAAGCACTGTGAGCTTGCAAATACTGATGAATGAGCCATTTGCTTACACACAGCTAACAAGGGTTTGTTTGCAACACAGCTGATTTGCATTCATTTATTACTGAGGATGAATACTCAATACTTAAAAAGGACCATGCTGGTGGTTTTGTATGTTTTAATGGCAAATTGGATACACTTCACATTAATGTCATTTTAAAAGTGATTTTTTAATGTTCATTTTGACAAAGTTATGCATTTAAGAATGTTCTATCTCTCAAACCACTGGTTTCAGTAGTTTTCATTTCAGTGTGTTGTCTGTACTGTCAAGTATAACCCATAATTATTTGGCTAAAAACATTCAAAACCACTACAGCACAACTACAAATCATTTTGGTTCAGATCCGATAGCCAGTGTTCTTACAGTAGCTGTGTAATCTTTACCTGCAAAGGATGACTTCTCAGTGCTGCAGTGGACCGCTCATGTTCGTGGGTGAGAAAGAAAGAACCAGCTGCTCGGCTCTCTTTGCCTGTGGGAGAAGAAAAGCAGGATGGTTGTGATTTTTGATGTAAATGCGAGACCCACCCAGGGGGAGAGGTGGAGCATTGATATTCAGCCTGAGGTCCGGCAGCGCCCCCGTTCTCCACACCTCGACGTTGACCTTACGACCTCGCAGTGAAAATCATTTGGCAGCTCCTCTGACCTCTAGCAGTATGCATGAACATAGACACACACACACACACACACACACACACACACACACACACACACACACACACACACACACACACACACACACACACACACACACACACAGAATTACAACTGAGGAATGTTTGCCCCAAAGTAACCACTCTCCAACTTTCTCCTGCCTTGATTTCCATACAGTATCAAGGACTGGAGAAACAGCCAGAAGAACCCTAGCAACATGTAGGCTATAGGTTTAAATGTGTATTCATTTACTTTTATGGCATTCAACAAAGAGCCAAACACTACCTACAACACCGGATATTAGGGGTGAAATAAAAATTTACTGACTCGATATAATTGCTTGCATGCTGAAAGTCAAACATTTTTACTGTATCAATTTAGAAATTTTCCACAGTAAAAGTCCCTAGTAGTGTTTGATTCAACTTTTCCCCATCGTATAGTGTTAAAAAAATTAACAAAAATCACAATTAAAGCTGAAGTAGATGAGATTGGAGCAAATATGCTTAAAAAAAGTTATTTTTATAAAACGGTCGCTATATCGTGACAGTAGTATATAAAACAGGTTACCTGAAAAAAATCATGTACACTGTGTCCTCTGGTGCTCCTAACGGCATCTGCAAGATTTCACAGACCGGAAGAAAACAAGCAGTAACAGCTGATCTGAGGTCTGCTGTCCAGCTGCCGTCTATGAGAGCTGGCTGTCAATCACTCTGGACTCCGACCAAACGGTCAAACTAGGCAGCGCTGATCTAATATGAATCAACATTATGTTACGTTAATGCCTATTTCTCACCTCGTTTGTGACGCCGCCGCCATTGTGAAATCTGGTGAAGGAACGCCAAGTTCCGGTCACAGCCAATAGGAACTCTCTCTCAATGAAATGACCTGTGATTGTTCAAAGACTCCCGTCACTGGCTAGATTTTCTAAAGCCTGAAAACAGAGCCATGGGGAGGAGCAGAAGTCTAGTTTTCTCTCAGAACACTTGAATTACAATATGCTGAAAGGTTAT
>CAKAOI010049920.1:39036-58944 GCA_916701655.1 Sebastiscus albofasciatus
ATGCCTATTTCTCTCCTCAGATGTTTACAGAATCATCTTGTAGTGCACGGTTTAGCTGGAAAATGAGAATGTTTGAGATGCGGTCGCCATTGTGAAATCTGGTGAAGGAACGCCAAGTTCCGGTCACAGCCAATAGGAACGCTCTCTCTCTGAAATGACCTGTGATTGTTCAAAGACTCCCGTCACTGGCTAGATTTTCTAAAGTCTGAAAACAGAGCCATGAGGAGGAGCAGAAGTCTAGTTTTCTCTCAGAACACTTGAATTACAATATGCTGAAAGGTTATTATGGAATTTTTTTGCCCAATGATGCCAAACAATATACTGCCTACTGCCGCTTTAAGAAAAATTAAAAGAACTGGTTGATGAATAAACCAGGTGTGTATTATAGTCTAACGCTTGCATTCCTCTGAGCTCATGTGTTTTTTATGTTTCATCCTAAATCTTTAATGTTAATGTTTCTGTGTAAATTTAAATATGCCAGGCTGAACACCCATATGCCGTCCGTCCTCTTTGTTTACCTGTCTTTTTTTCTTCTTTTAACGCCTCTGGGCTTATCCTGGTAATCGCGGTAACCCTCTGTTTAATGTCATAACGCTATGAATTGTGGGTAATTCCCTCAGGCAAAGTCCTAAGAAATGCGGCGTTACAGAAAGTGTTCATAACGGGCTCAAGATGTCCGTGAGAGAGCCCCTAAAGGACTCCACAATCTTACAGTGGTACAGCCCTGAACCCCCTCACGGACTTTGCGGTAAACGCGCCTCAAAGTCTGTGAGTCTTGTGAGTGTGGACGTTGGGAATGGGCCTATAACTTATGCGTGTCAGGACAGAAATGACGCACAACAATGCACTAACACAATATGTCTGCATGTCGGATGAGCTGGGAAAATACAGCGCTTTGAGAGAATCAACGTGCACCCTGTTGAATTATACATGAAGCAGAAGGAACCAAATCAACTGTGCGAGGCATTGTTGTGGCATGAATAAATGGTGCATAATTGAAACGGGGTCTCTTACATTGTGCATCCCTGTTTCGCTAATCTCCATGTGGAGTTATGATGCAAAGCAGGTCAGGGGGATCTGAGGGGATACAGTGTCATTGATCTAATGACGCACACTGTTAATGCTTTATGTAAATACACACCGCTGGCTCCACCGAGCTTACATGTATCAATGCAAATCACCACCAGTAGAAACTACAAGAAAAGATGGCGTTCCCTTTAAAATAGTGAATATGTGCACTTAATATCAGCAGCAACAAAAACCTGACCTTCATTATCTTAATTATTATCAACCACACAAGATGTGTTTGTTAACAGATGAAACCTTCACTGCACAACATGAGACTAATATCCTACAATCTAGCGTTAAATATTACAATTACACTGAAAGTTGTGACTTTCTGCAACACGTGGTGTTTGTTGTCAAAACTGAGAGCCAATCGGCTCTTTGATCAGGCGTCAGCCAGGCGTTTCCCATCATGCACTGGGTTTTGCAGTCAGTGGAGAGCAACTGCGGCGCCTGGCTCTAAAAACTGCAACCGCCTCGATCTCGTGAGGTTATCGTTGCCCACGTGGTGTGCGTGACGTCAAAGCGAGACGGCATCAAGTCGGACACAAATCTAACCGGCGTGCATTGCGCGGCGATCGCCGGTGATCGATTCCACGCAGGCCTGGCTCATCTCCAAACGAGCCTAACATGACCTTTACTGCTACACTTGTACAGTCTATCCTCTGTCGTTTTTGAAACAACATCATCAGGTAAGTTCTGTTGATTCACATAACGTGCATTTCCTGCTTAACTTATCCAAGCACACACAATGTTAGTCAGCTCACATAAACACATGTTTAACTAGAATGGCACTCAGAGAGCACAGACCTCCGCCCCCCTCCTCTCCGTGCAGCTTGCGCCATCATCCACGTGTATTTTTGTTTTGTTGAGATCAGCTGTACGTAGCGGAGCAGCGTAAAACACTTCATTCAAACTGGACAGAAACAAAATAAAACTCACCTAAACCGTCGTCGTTACTCTTTCCAACAATCACCAAGTGTGCTTTGGTCCAACTCAACTGTAATTTCACCGAGTTTAATGTGAAAAAAACTCAGAATCTACAGTTGTCCCCTCCTCCCTCCACCCCCCACTCTCTCTCTGTCTCTCTCTTTGAAGGAAAGAGGCGGGGTCATGCGTCATCAGTTACACTGCGCATGTGTTATACCCAGAGGTCTTAATGTTCTGGCTGATTGGAATCCTTAAAAAAAAAATCCTGCACGCGGATCATGATCGGATCGCCACCAAAATCGAATGGATTGTTCACTGTGCCACACCCCACCCCTCCAAAGAATTTCATTAAATTCCATCCCGGACTTTTGGAGTAATCCTGCTAACGGACAAACCAACAAACCAACAAAACAACGCCAGTGAAAACATAACCTCCTTCCTAGGCCTTCGGCCTTGGCGGAGGTAACTAACAAGCAATCAGCATAAAGTTTGGAGGCGTTTACTGACAGCTAGCTAAGCCCCACTGTATCTGGACACACACCTCCACATACACCCCAGCCACTGCTGCTTGCATATAGAGTAGGAGAAATACTGCACATACCATGAATATATGTCCAACAGTGAAATTGAATTTGTGATGTCTTTGATTTATATAATTTATGAAATTGATTAATCAAGTGTTGGATTAGAAGCCAATGGTCCAACAACATATAGGGCCCGAACTTACACCAGGCGCAAAGCTGTCGTTACCAGTTTCAGACAGACGCAGTTGTCATTTTCACACCCGGCGCCCACGTTGTGTAAGTAGCTGATGTACTTGCGTCCATCTGTGCGCCCGTGGGTGTGTTGGTCTTTAAATGAGGTGTGGTCAGGTGCTCTGTTGGCGCGTTGTTATCTTGAGACAGCCAAAATTAAATTGCACCATCCATCATTTTTACACTTCGGATCTACTTTTACATTTTTCAACATAATAAGATCTACCTCTTCCAAATCCAAGTCTCTGTCCCGCAGAAAGCTACTGTTATACAGCAGACACACAGTGATTTAACTTAATGGGATATCTGGCATTGGGAGGAGGATACTATTATACTTGCATAATCAGGGGTGTAGCAGCTAGTGGCAACTCTCAGGCAGGCGGTGGATAGGTGACCATCTGTCACGGTGGATCTGAACTTGGCCTTTAGGGTTTTCATGTGGTGAGACTCACACAGGTATGTTGATGCAAATAGGGCTGACAGGCAAAAGGCACATCTTCTTATGTTAGGATGCTTGTCCTCTGAAAGCAGGTGCCAAAATTCACCCTTTATGTCAGTGGATGCTCTAGATTTCATCTGAACATCTTCATGAAGGGTGAGAATTTACTTCTCCACTGCAGTATGTAGTGTCCAGCAGGAATAGTGCTCCTACGTTGGAGGTAATGTGATCCACATCAATGTCTGCGCCAAACGGGAAACACATGTATGAGGCGACTGGTTTGAGCGATGCAAAGTATCTGAAACGTCTTTCAAACTCCGATGCAACGCTCTGAAAAAGTTCATTGTGACAGCAACTATCGAGTTGAGCTGCATCTTTTTCAGAGCTGATCATTTCAATTATACTTTTTGTTTTTTCCCCCTCCTGTCAGTGGCAAAATGTCCAGTATCTCCTCTTTGGCACTGTTGTCGAACACCATTCGAATGTAAATACGCAACCGTGCCACGTCTGTGGATTCATCAAACTGAAGGGAAAAACACTCAACAGTCAACGTCCTTTTTTCGAGTTGAGTCTCGATGTTATCCGCTCTGTCCACACATTGACGTGTTACTCTTTTTATGGAGAACTGAATATCCTTAACTGCCAGCATGATTTCGGTTTTATTTTTTAAAATCTCCAACCAGTGAATCCACAGCCTCCACAAATGCCTCCTTCACCATCTCTCCATCATTAAATGGCTTTTTATGTTACACAAGAACGTCGTTCACTCAATATGATGCCGTGGCGGCTGGTTTTCCCCCGGCGTTGGGCTTCATGGACTGTTGTGTTGCTAGTTGAGATTTCAGTTCTTGAAGCTTACTTTTTTCAGAGCTCACTTTTGGTTGGGAGGAATCCCTATTGTGGGTTTAAACATGGTTTTAATGTTGCTGTTCTAGGTTCCCCTTCTTTGCTAGCACCATGCAGGCTTTGCATATAAAGCAACACACATTTTGAGTTTGACATAATGAATAAAAAATTCCTCTTTCCATTCCGTGTGAAAATGGTAGATCTTCCGTTTCTCATCTGTTCCAGCAACCGTTATTTGTTTCGCAGCTTAATCCACTTGTTTAGTCAGCACGGCTCAAGTTCAGGCTGTCTTTGTCGATGAAGAGTTGCCATACTTGCATTCCATCATGGTACTTGCATTCGATTGACATCCAATCTTAAGCCACTCAGTGATGGCAGTATATGACAACAAAATAAACATTCACGGACTGACAGGTTGAATGCGAGATACTGACACTACAAAGTTCTGTGTTGGGTGATAGTGCTACATAGGCCTACACTCATATCTAAAAAATATTTTGTGATCGACCTGTAGGCACCCACGATTGACTTGTAGATCGCGATCGACTGGTTGGGCACCACTGCTCTAGAACTTAGACTGTAAACAGGAAGTGGACGTAGTCACCGTGATGTCACCTATCGGTTGTGGACTGCCGCTTTGAAGCCTCAAGTTCGATATTTTGGCCGTCGCCATCTTGGTTCTTTGCAACCAGAAGTCACACGAGAGGGCGAAGCTAAGCTCAGCCAATTGCTGAATAAGACATTTTTAGGCGACCAAAATGTTACAATTAACTTTGATGAACTGAAAACACACTGCAATTTTACATCATTTTGGACCATTATTACTACTATAAATAACATCTAAACATTTAATTCTTCTGGCAGTGTTTGCCCTGAAAAATCATGTTCTGTAAATCAAAAGAGCAGATTCAGAAAATTGAACATCGTTTTTATCAGTGCTCATCATCGCGCATTACTAAACCATCAGTTCCACCCCGGCATTCTAACAGAATGACTGTAGATGATTTGTTCTCATCTGCGTTATTTTGTAATGTTGCTGCTTTTGCAGCTTTTTACGCGGTGTAAAAATGTGCTGCAATGATAGAGAAACCCTGATTTTAGAAAAGCATACATCAACATATTGTATGTCGAAGCAGCCACAGCAACTACACAGTCATCAACACAGAGCTAATGCATGAGACCTGAGGAGAGGAGGAGGGAGTGAGGCAGTGTACAGCTCAGTCATTATCAGGCTAGTTTATAATAACGCAGGACAGTGAGGATACAACCATTTCATACAGGAGACACCCTGGATGTATGGTATGTTAGGGTATGAATGTATTAATTATGAGAATTATGAGTTTCAAAATGCCACTCATTCATTCCAGTGACAGATGCTCGCTCAGCACACACACACACATAACTCCCTATTTTTAGTTATATGGCCCACACACACAGAAGACGCCTTTTCTAGGCTCTCAAGCTACTCAACATGCTGATGAAAGGTAAATGTGTATGCAGCCCTTGCGTTTTCAAAACATTTTTAGACTGCTTGTCTTAGCCTGTCAGCTCTGGTTAGCTAACATGACACATGGAATTCCAGTGAGAAAGCTAGTAGTAATGTGAGTACTAACCCAGACTACGTACAACGTCAGCTCTATAGGTAGAGAGGTAGGTATTAGTGACCTCACATACATCCCAGCATTGATTCTCCTGACATCAGCACAAGTGCAATTGGCCAGGATGAATGAAAACACCTGTCTGAGTATGCAGGGCCTTTAATACATCCATAGTTTAGGAAAATAAAACAATGTAGTATTGACACCCCACCGATGCATCCCACAGTCAGCTGGGTTCTTTTTCATTGTTAGGACAGAGCTCAAACCTGGCAACCCCACTACATCGGGACAAGACTTTTGAGATGCCACATGCAGTTACTGCTTCAGCTCTTGTTCAAGACACATTTTAATATAATACATAGTTTGGGATTTCAGTTACTTTTATTCAATGTATTTTAGTTCGATAAAACTGTATCGTATTCGATAACCTTACTTCGGTGCCACTCTCTCACTCCTGCTTCACCACTCACTTTCAACATACACACACAATCTACACTCTACTCTTACAACTGGCTCTACAGTATATAGGGCCATTCACGTTTTCACGTCGGCCACCGTAGCTCTGTAACACTCTCGGCACACGGGAGAAGTTGTAATGTGCAACCTCATTTCTAGAAACTGCCAGATCCTACACACTGTTCCTTTAGAGAATAAAGATTTTATTTAGTTTCAGTTTACTAACAATATTTTTCATTGGTTATTTTCATTTTAGTTTTAGTTTATGGAGGACGGAGCCTGCCAAAATCAAAAATAAATGAATAAATACATGAATGACTCGATAAATAAATAAATATCCATTGAATGTAGCAAAAAAAATTTAGTCATTCAGTAATTGATATGTGACATAAATTGATGTTTCTGTTTTAAATTCCTTTTTTATTTACCTTTGTATTAATTCCCTTATTTATTTAGTCTACTGTTTAATTCCCACTTTTATTTATGTATTTCCTTTAAAAAAAATGTAAATTGATCTATTTTTGTATTTATTTGTTTATTTTTGCACTTGTTTTTATTTATTTTATATTTATTTTTAAATGTATGTATTTATTTATGTGTTTAAGAATGTATTTATTTATTCATGCATGATTTTCCCTTAGAATTTCACCCCTTATTTATTTCCCCAAACTTATCTCTCTGTATTCTTCTCTTCATACATTTATTTTTACATTTCTTCATGTATTTCTTCTTCATTATGCAAATGAGGGGGGAGTTGCTGACATGTTTTCATGCTTTCAGTGTTAGCAGTCGAACTCAGAAAGAGCAGAGCAGGTAGGAAGTAGGCTATAGCTAAAATAAAAGCCTCTCGTCTACGAGATGGGTCTCTTGAGACAGCGGGGTTGATGAATCATGTCTCGGATGTCCAGCCTGTCTGTTCTCACAATCAGCAGCTGTCACTTCTTTCTCTGCACTGACAGTTTGTGTTTATCTGTTTACCTTCAAGTCGATGGTTAGTCGCTCCGTGCGCACGAGACGCCGTGGGCTCGTTAACCTGGCGGTGCGGCCAGATCGCTGTCAGGTGCACCTGCCAAAGTGCGTCGGGAGCGTGCCAAACCAAACGCACTTTTGGTAATTTCATGGCCAGGCTCCCTCGGCGCACTTGGAATTATTAGAGCTCTCCCCGTCATGACGCACTGACAGTTTGGGAAACATACCTGTAGTTGTCATAATGTAACAACTGCACATAATGTAATAAAACCATGAGCGCATAACGTAATAACAGTTTTGTGCAGAACATTATTACATTATAAACTAAGCAACAAAAGAAAGTTGATAAATGTAATAAATTCAGCGCATAATGTAACACTTAAAAAAAGTCTTCGTAAAGCATTATAACTTTTTCGTTTGAACGTTTTCATGACACAAGTGGAGCAGATAATTTAAAGCAACTGGACTTTGTCTGTTTTCATTTATCAGCTTCAAATTGATGAAGCCTCAAAATTCAGAACTACAAGACATCCAGTGACCTGGACAAATGAGAACCTTCACAGAGACGATGCTGATTTTAATATACCGCTGATTCTTAGCGTGTGAAATAATTGTTCCATACGTAATTATTCCAGTTACTGCAATATGGTGTTTAATTAGTCTCAAAACCTGCGCACATAAAAACCAGGAGTGTGCACGTGACTTAAGCACACAGATCAGTATCCACAAGCAGAAACCCATCCTCATGAAGGAGCTCCGCCCTCCCCCCATTCTGCCTCCGTACCTTTCAACAGCGAGGTGGAATAACGGCGAGGTGGAATAACGGCTCGACTCGAACAGGCTGTGAAAGGTGCGAGTCACTGAGCGCGAGATGTTGAAATATACTTAAATTGGATGAGTTTATTAATATATAGCATATAACATGGATTGCTCTATTAAAAACTATATTAAGGTGACACAAAACATTCCAACGGTACTTCTCCTACAGTTAATCAAAAGTCATCTAGATAACACGCCAACATCTAAATTACAAATATAAAGACTGTGGATTTTTTTACACAAAAGATGAAATAATACATTTCTGAGGCGATAGGCTACTTGGTAAACACAATGTAGCCAGGTTTAACCAGGAGGAAACTTAAAGCTTCAGACGGTAACTTTGAGCAAATATTTACCGACTTTCATCCACTAAACAGCAATTCAAGGTCTCTCGCGCAGCAACTCGGTCCCTCTCGCCCACTAACATGGTGGGCACACTACCAACGTCAGGAGCGCGTGGCGGCTGCGTCGCGTGGTGGCTGCGTGATGCACGAGTCTGGTGTTCACACTAGACGCGTGTTGGCTGCGTGTCGGCTGCGTTTCTGCTGCTGCTGTCAGCCCTTTCTTTCTGCATAGAGTTTGCCTTTTAATGATCATTTAACTTCGTGATAAATATCATTTATATTTATTTTAGACAGAGAAAGGTTCAAAAACGTGTGGTAATTAGAAAATAATAGTAATAATCCACAATTAAAACTCCGTACTGTATTCATTCATTGAACTCTCCAAGTCACTCTGTGTTCTAGAACACTGTCCGGCACATATTTCAGAATAAAAGCCTCATGTTAACAAATGAAGGAATTCTGTGCAAAGAAAAAACGCTTGAGGGCTTTTATTTCTAAATGAAAGCAGGAAGTGTTTATTTAAACCCCATACTTTATCAATTCATGCAGCTCTCCAAGTCACTGCGTGTTCCACAGCACTGACTGCTCAAATTTCAGAATAAAAGCCTTGTGTTAACAAATGAAGGGATTCTGTATATAGAAAAAAACGCCTGAGGGCTTTTATTTTGAAATGAAAGCAGGAAGTGTTGATTTAAAAATAAGTCTTTACTTTTTTTCATCTCCGTAACATATTCTACAGATAGACCTTGAAACTACAATAAAGTCTTGCTGGTATGATGTTAATATACTGTCAATAGATGACCTTCACTGTCTGTTGCTGCTGAGAGACACGGCTGAGACGCAAGCGTTCTATTCTATAAAATAGACGCGCGTCTTACAAGCATGAGACGCAGGTCTCATGCCGGCAGTGTGTCCACTCTAACCTGTTAACATGGACGCTGAAATAAAAAACAACACGCCACGCAGCCGCCACGCGCTCCTGACGTTGGTAGTGTGTCCATCACTTAAGACGTTAAAAAAGGACGCGTTAACAGGGTGTCTCATGTCGTGTTGACACAGACAAACGTCTTCCGACATTAAAAATGGACGTGTAAGGCAATGTAAAGTAAAAAACATTCCCCAGAATGTCTCTATTTTAGTCTCAGCAGCCAAATTTATCATTTTAAAGCATTTATAGATGAATAAATTCAGCACATCAACAGGTATGTTTCGCAAACTGTCAATGCGTCATGACGGGGAGAGCTCTAATAATTCCAAGTGCACCACAGGTGCGCCGAAGGAGCCTGGCCACGAAATTACCAAACGTGCGTTTGGTTTGGCACGCTCCCGACACACTTTGGCAGGTGCACCTGACAGCGATTTGGCCGCACCGCCGGGTTAACGAGTCCGCGGCGTCTCGTGCGCACGGAGCAGCGACTAACCATCGACTTGTGAAGGTAAACAGATAAACACAAACTGTCTGTGCAGAGAAAGAAGTGACAGCTGCTGATTGTGAGAACAGACAGGCTGTACATCTGAAACATGATTCATCAACCCCGCTGTCTCAAGAGACCCATCTGGTAGACAAGAGGCTTTTATTTTAGCTCTAGCCTACTTCCTACCTGCTCTGCTCTTTCTGAGTTTGACCGCTAACATTGAAAGCATGACCCCCATTTGCATAATGAAGAAGAAATGTAAAAATGTATGTATAAAGAAAAGAATACAGAGATGAATAAGTTTGGGGAAATAAATTGGAAAGGGAAAATCATACATAGATAAATAAATGCTTAAACACAAATTAATACATACATTTAAAAATAAATATAAAATAAATGCAAAAATTCATTAATTCATTAAAAATTCATAAAAATAAATACGTGAATAAAAGTGGAAATTAAACAGAAGAGTAAATAAATAAGGCAGATAATACAAAGGTTAGTAAATTAAAAAAAGCAAATTAAAACAGAAATATCAATTTATGTCACATTTTATAAATTATCTATTGATTACATTTTATTTATTTTGTTTGCTACTTTTAATGGCATACAGTATATATTTATTCATTGAGTCGTTTATGTTTTTATTTTGGCAGCTTCTGTACTCCATATTAGTTTACTATTATAACCCTCCAACACAACTACTCCTGGAACTACTATGTCTAACTTTTACATTTTTATTTCTCCACCAATTCAATAAACATGATACAATATGACTCAGATGTAACTCAAGTGGGTCTTTTCTGCCTCTGGGACTCTAGTGATTTTCCTAGCTGGGCCATATGGAAGAGGTAGACCTCCTCCTCTTCCTCTATATCCTCTAACCTGTACTGTTACCACAATCCTAAACATCTCCCTGTAAACTTGCCTACAAAGGGCTTCAACACAGGAAACATGATGTAGTCATGATGAGACTAAAGGCCTACTCTGTGATATGCTGGCAACCATTGACATGAAAACTGTTGCTCATTCTGAAATCCACAACTCATTAGGTGTTGAAGGCGTTCTGCGGGTGGTCATATGCTTCCATTATGTTTTCAATAATCATTATCATGAAAGCCCTAGAACTGTGTCACAAAATAAAGTTTTTAGATGGCTAAAAAAATAAGAAATTATAGAGATTTTTCCATACCACCAAAAAAAGCAAAGCATAATTAGAATGCAATGGCCGTACTATCCATCAAGTGCAGCATAGAGTCCTGTCACGCTGCCAGTAAAGCAGGCGGTGTAAATCACAACGGGCCGAATCATATCGCCTTCAATTTCAAAATGATCACGTTCAGGTACGCACACAATTCATGTTCATGGTCGAAAAAGTGATGGGACGGCTTATTTTCAACCTGCTGGAACATGCATTATTCCAGCTCCTTTTCCAGAAAGTGATTTTTAAAATGCCCCTCACTCTATACAGTATGTAATGTAGAGCACTAGAGCTGCATGTCATGATAACAGAGATCTAAACACAAGACTGAGGTAGAATAGACTTCTGAAGCTGCTGGCCGTTACACTGTGTCCTGGTAATGTCTCTAAAAAGGGTTTGGATGTGGGTCTTTGGTCATAACCCCACTCCATTATTAGGCTACAAAGTTATACAGCCGTTATGTATTATCCTACGTGGTAGCTTATAGATCTAAATGCTAGTGGAGACCACAAAGTTTCCAGAGATACCAAATACATCAGGCTGGAGGAGGTGTGGATTAAGTGACAAGACATCTAGAATATTTCCCTTTGATGGAATTGGGCAGCCATGAAATAAAGTCTGAATATTCGGCTCGGTATCATATCAAGTATAGCCTATCATATAGGCTTGTATTGCTCCAATAATAAAACAAACCAGATATTGAAACATAAGTTTATGGTCTCAATCGCTAGTTTTAAGTCTTCTTCAGTTAGGGATGTAACCGTGACCGATTTCACGATTAACAACGGTAAAATATGCAGCGGTTCGTATTACCGTTTCAAATTTGAATTATTATTAAAACCGTGTTTGATCACCGCCAGTGTTTTGCAAGTGTTTGTTTCCTAGAGAGTTAATGTGTTGTTGGGGTGACGACGAGACGAGGCAGGTTTCCATCATGCAGCCACCTTTTTGCGATCACAGTGGCCCGTATCGTCAGCGAGCGTGCGTTTGAGAGGGAGAGAGCGTGTGTTTATTTACAAATGATGATAAACGAGTTGTAAATTAGAGACAGAGATACAGTTTCACAGATACAAATCACTCTGTATGTATTTGTGCATTGTGTTTTACGAGACATAAGTCACTTGACATTTTACGATGCTCCCTGCATTTGTGGATTTTGTGTGTAAGAGCACGATAACAGAGTCTCAAAAGAATCCACACAAGTAGGTGAAGATTCACAAATATATTTCCTTTGAACAATGCTAAGTTGATGTATCAATGATGATATATGAGTTATATATATATTAGAGGCACAGATACAGGTTTACAGATACAAATCACTACAAGTTACATAAACATGATATGTGTTTGTGAATACTTATGAGACTCTTTGGGACACCATATTAATGGTCCCATATCGTGCTCATTTTCAGGTTCATACTTGTATTTTGGGTTTCTACTAGAACATGTTTAGATGCTGTAATGTTAAAAAAAACCTTTATTTTCCTCATACTGTCGGCTTGAATATACCTGTATTTACTCTCTGTCTAAAACGCTCCTTTATAGCGCATTTTGACGGAATTGCAACGAAATTGCAACAGAATCACGTTTCTAGGCAACAGCTTGGGTCCATGTTTACTAGCTGTCAGCTGATGACATTCACATACACTGCAACCAGAAATAAACTGGGACACATTTAGAATGTTTACGTCTAAATCTGTGTAAAGGGTCTCTATTGTACATTTGTGACATCACAAATGGACAGAAATCTTGACAGCTTGTTTCAAATGCAGAGTTTCTGAATACGGGTTGTGTGTATTTCCCTGTGGATTGAGTGTTCTGATACTTTCACAGTATTTATATAGGACTTAAGCCTGCTTTATAATAAAAAAAAACATGAAAATCTCACTTTTTTATAATGTGGGACCTTTAAGTGACAGCTCCATAAAGCAATGAGTGAAGTCACGATGACTACGTCCTCTTCTTATACAGTCTATTGTTGCTCCATATAATAATGCCCGGTTAGAAACTAGCTCTCTGTGTCCCACCAAACAAAAAATTGTGGAGAAGCTTGTAGTTGTTTTGCTTACAGGCAAATATAAATATCTCATAATCATTCATGAATATCCTGATAAAATCTTTGTGAATCACATATAGACGGACCCAAACTACAGTTTGTTTACATTTGGCTCAGTAGTCTACCAGCTGAGAAGCAACCGGAGAGGAAGAGGCGCTGACATTTAGGAACCATTTAGCCTCAGAAAATAACACTTCATTAATCCTGCCGAATAAAACCAACGACTCTCCACTATGAGAACGAGTCTCACCTAGTGATGTGTCGGTAACGAACGAGCCGGTTCAAAGAGCTGACTCTTTTAAGTGAACGACAAGAGCCCGTCTGAGAGACGTTTTTCTTTTTTCTTTAATTAATTCAAGGCAGAATGATAGGACGATCCTCTCTGCACCACGGGCACACTGACTGTGACTGAATGTTGTGTTAATGATGTCCGTGCGACCAATCAGGTGATGACAGACAAGGATCATACCATCAAGCAGAGAGGGGCGGGGGTGCTGACGGTCTACAGGTGCAGAGCAGGAGAAAGAGGAGGAGAGAAAGAGAGAGGAGTGTGGTGCGTGAATAGCAGACAAGATGAGTGATGGTCGGAAACGAAGCAGCATTTAAAATTGCGGTATTCTGGAAATTCTAAGGTTTAATATAATTATATTGAATAATTTAAGTGATATATGTGCACACATACTACTCATAGGTCAAAACAGCGCTAAATGTGGCTGTATTATAAAAAAGGCAGAAGTGGTAAAATGAAGAGTCGTTTGGTAGCCGAAGGGGTCGACTCTTCTTGGTGAGCTGAGCCAAATGATCTGGATCACTAAAAAGAGACGAAATTCCCATCTCGAGTCTCACCGGCTACCGTTATCCGGTGAGACTCGTTCAGACCGGAGGAGCAGAGCTGCTGTTTATTTTACCGGAGCTGACAGATACACTGCCGAGAGGACCGATGTGGACGCAGGGACACCGGGGACACCGGCCTGTTTAACCCTTTAGTCCCCACTGAAGAGTTCTCAGTCAGTCAACATCACACAGTGAGACAGGTTGTCTCGTTTAAAGGGACTGAGAGCTTCCGGAAGTCTCGGCTTACTGTACACACACTAGCACGTGTAACGTTAGCGGAGATAACGTTAACGGTTACCGTAAATATCAGAGCCGGGAGTCAAATGAGTCTTTCTGGAGTCACTGAGAAACACCAACACTGCTGCCACATTTAACAGCACGTTTAAACAACAAGTACATGCTTTAGATGCTCACCTTCGTACGACAGGAAGACTGGTGCGCTTGCATTATGGGAAGTGTAGTTTTTAAGTGCGCGCTGAAGAGCTGAAATCACGACCGTGTCACTTTTATAAAAACTACAAGTACCACCAGTTAGAGGAAGGCAAACTTTATGTTGCGTTCATGGCACATGGGAATAATTGGGACAATTTAGATTGTCCCAATTTAGAATTTACACTGTATCCTTTATTTAAACACACATCCACGTTTATATCACGATCTGTTTTCTAAGAGAGATTTGTGCGCAGGAACATGTACAGTTTCAGCCAGGGATGTATTAAGAGAATGTAAAAATTCCCAACAAACACAATTTACACAGTGGTAAAGAATAACTGTGAAGTAGCATTCACAGACTGGAGGGTAGAATTTTAAAATCTTCAAAAGAAAGGAGATATTTTAATTTTGAAACATTTTGTAACACATCTCTTTTGTTGGAAGCATAGTATTTAAAGGAACAGTGTGCAACATTTCGGGGGATTTATTAGCAGAGATGGAATATAATATTCATAACTATGTTTTCATTAGTTTATAATCACCTGAAACTAAGAATTGTTGTGTTTTCTTTAGCTTAGAACGATCCCTTCATATGGGAGCTGGTCCTCGTCACCAGTTTGCCATGTTGCACCACCATGTTTCTACAGTAGCCCAGAACGGACAAACCGGCAAACATCTCCTGTACCTGCGTCGAGACCAACAACTCTAATAGACGTTGAGTCACAACGTGACTTTGTTTCAACCCTGACATGAAAACATAATCTTAGGGGAATGGTAATTTTGAGGAAAACGTGTTTGACAATGGTGTAACTGAATAAAGACTGTTTGAAATAACAACAATACAATGTTGTAACATGAGTGTGAATGGTAGTGTTTACACATGACTTGTGTTATTGAAAAGTGTTACTATTCTAAACACAATATGCTCTCATGTATATGGCTAATATATGGGTTAAATTGTATGTTTCCATTTCAGACTATTTTTCCCTGCGCAGCAACACTAATCCCTTTGGCCTCCAATGCATGAGCAACAGGTGATGCAGTTCCACGACAAGTTCAACATGAATGTGAAAACAAAATAGAAGCTTCGAAGCTTTGAAGCATTCGGGTCAGCACTAGTATAATGCTTTTTTCCTAAACCTAAGTGGTTTTGTTGGATAAACCTAGGCAAGTGTTTTGTTTAATTCACAACGTTAAGCATGTGTTTACTGCTAGCGTAAAGTGACGCTGTTTCGTCTGACAAAGCGTCAGTATGTGACGAGTTGGGATGGGAATGTGTTGAGGGTATACACTTTCATCACACATACACTTCCCCATGACGCTGCACCACCCCTCTCATCACCACTGAATGAGCAAACAGTTGGCTGCTATGATGGTGAGAGCTGATAGGAAAAAAACAAGTAAAGGACAATGTACAGCTCGCGGGTCATTGTTGTGAAAGAATCCCCCGACAGGGTCGATGCTGCACCCCGACGCAGAGCATCTCATCGCCCTGAAGGGGATTCTTTCACAACAATTCTGTACATTATCCCGCTTATTACACGGCTACTTCTCTCATCTGCAACCGCTTATCCCGTTAGGGGTCGCGGCGGGGGGCTGGAGCCGATCCCAGCCGACATTGGGCGAAGGCGGGGTACACCCTGGACAGGTCGCCAGTCCATCGCAGGGCTGACACATAAAGACAGACAACCATTCACGCTCACATTCACACCTACGGGCAATTTAGAGTCAACAATGAATCTAACCTGCATGTCTTTGGACTGTGGGAGGAAACCGGAGTACCCAGAGAAAACCCACGCTAACACAGGGAGAACATGCAAACTCCACACAGAAGGGCCCCAAGCCGGATTCGAACCTGCAACCCTCTAGCTGTGAGGCGCCAGTGCTAACCACTGCACCACCGTGCAGCCCACACGGCTACTTACTGAAGAAATCGATAACTTGACTCAAAAACGGTCCGCCAGAGTCCGACATCAGAACTGCGCCCATAGCAATGGTCTGCTATACATAGCAACGATCTGCTATAAAGAAATTACAGACCATAGAATTGTGACAGACCGTGATTGACCAATCAGAATCGAGTATTCAACAACGCCGTGTAATAAACTAATATAACTAATGGTTAAGTTCATCAGAAGCACTTATCTTCACAACGTACCAGACAGTCAGTGATCTGTGGATGTTGAAATGGTTACATCACAAACATTACCATGTGTTCAACAGATTTCCATGACATTAATGCTCCCCAGAGGATAAATCTCAATGTTTTGTTTCTCCTAATGCCACCATTAGGAGAAAATCTCAACTCGTCCACAAGAAACAGCAAAATGTAGGCCTTCATATTTACCTGACTTCCCAAAGGATAAAGCCCTTGATTTCAAGGACTCCATTAAAATCAAGGGATCCTATAGCATCACCCTATACTAAATTGATCAGTAGTCATTTCTGCCAAAACGTTCTTCATCATAAGGTGTAATGAACCCTATAGCCAGATGGGCCTTTTGTTTCAGACATGTAAACTGATGGGTTCACTGGTTTCATCAACAGCTGTATCAGCATAAATTGTCCCTTCTGTGAGATGACACAATAATTACGTTCCCTATTTAGACTAGAAAGACACAAAGAAGACCCCTCCTCATATGGTGAGCCAGCCAAATAAATTAGGCCTCACAATTCAAATTTTAAAGTATCCTGATTGCAAATGGTCCAACATTTAGCCCTTGTGTAAAGTGAGTTGCAATGCAGCGCAGGCCATTATATGGTGGCAATTTTTGCAATAAAAATACCATGTCAGTAGAAAATATCTATCTCCATGCTGAGTTGCACATGACAGTCATCGTGGGACACATTAACACCTCTATTAATCTAAAAAGAATTGAGCAGAAAAGGGCGGTTGTGGAATCTGCCTAAATGAATGAAAGATACCACTATACATGAACAGCTGTGAAGTTTATGGAGCTTTTTATATCAGTTGTTAATTGCCATGAAAAAGAAAAAGAGCCTTTCATTGTCAGACAACACCCAATAAGAGACTTATGTCATATAAAAGTAACAGTTTGTCTTGTCAGCTCCAGCGTGAGATATAGATGTATTGATGAATTGTCATCCAGATGTGAGAGAGGAGAAGTAGGACAGGAATGAACCAGCATCTGTGCTACGACAGACAGACAGACACACTGTTAAAATATCTCCCTGCTGAAAGAATCATGATCCTCCCGGTCAAATATCTGTCTCACAGCACTCTCTCTGAACGAGGATCATTACTATGATCAAACAAAAGATTGTAACACCTCTGGAGCTCTAAAAGGGCTGTATTTTCTATTTTTCCACAAGTTTAAGGGTTTACTTTGAGGAATATATAATGCTGCATGCACCGATGGGTCAGAGATGATGCGTTCAGGGACCTCATCGCAGGCTTGGTCATTTTGGTGTCCTTCCTCCCTGATCTCCACACGGGAGATGGGGACAATGGACATCGTGTCACTGTATATGAAACGCAGTGATACGATGTCCGTTGTTTTACGGGTGAACTGGCGATGTGTTCAAAGACCTCATTGCCAGCTCTGCACTTTCCATGTCAGCCCCCCCATGGGCCAGTTTTCCGTTTATGGAGAGTCTGGCGGTGGAGAGGGGCTGAGATAGGATATCACAGCTTTCTAGCTGCTGCATCACAGCTGGTGGCTCGTAATCTAACACAGTTTTATGAGGGGTGGCGACGCAACCGTGTGTTAACAGAAGATGGATGGACGGGGCGCTGAGACGGGGGTATTCTCTCCAGTTTTGCAGGATTCCTCTTCCGTTCACAGGGGTCAAGGAGGTGAAATTATCTTACCAGGAAGATATAGATTACCTCTTAACAGAGACCCATAGGCCTTGTTACAGAAACAGGCTGTGTCTGTCGCCCCCACTCAGGACAGACAGAGGTGGTTTTACTCCGCGTATTTCCTGGTTCCCAAGAATATGGGAGATTTCAGACCCATTTTCGGATCTTGGCGGCCTAAACCGATGCATTGACTGCAAGATGTTCCATATGCTGACCATCAAACAGATACTGGAGCTGGTTCAGCCTGAAGACTGGTTCACCACCATCGACTTAATGGATATTTTCATGTCGAGCTGGCTCCGAAACATAGGAAATTCTTGTCTTCTAGGGGTAAGCCTACGAGAACAACCGACTACCGTTCGGCTATTCTCTGGCCCCTGCATCTTCAGCAGATGTGAGGACACGGCACTGCAGCCGCTATGCAACCACGGCATGAGAGTCTTCTTCTATCTCAACGACCTCATTGTCATGGCTAAGTCCAGAGAATGTTCCGCATGGCCCAATTGATCTTACACCTAATCAAGTTAGGGCTTTTGCGATCAACTGGAAGAGGAGCGGCCCTCTACCACACCAATAGGTAGAATATCTGGGGGTTGCACTCAATGCATGCAATCTACGGGCTACTTCGGAAATCAGATGGATGGCTCTGCTGCAGGCAGTTTGCAAACTATGGAGGGGGGGCAACGGTGACAGCGCTGGGGTTCATGGCGGCTGCTCGCCCAGTGGTGCCGTTGGGGCTGTTGCACATGTGGTTTGCCAGCCTCGCTTGGATGCCAAGAAGCACAAGCGATGCTTGGTTACCATTCCCCCCCTCGGTAGAGAACGATTTACGCTACTGGTTGGTCCCCACAACACCTGTTAAAGGGAACACAGCTCGGATGAGTGACCTCCTATATCACGCTGTTCACAGACGCGTCCCTGACGGGGTGGGAGGGGAGTTGCCTGGGGAGAGTGGTTGGTGTAAAGTGGTTGGTGGAGAGTCGTTGGTGGAGTGTGGCCTCCGGCCTAGGACTGACACTTCAACCTCCTCGAGCCTTAGGCAGTGCTCTTTGTCCTCCAGCACTTCAAGCCCCTGATACAGGGGAAGCATGTGTTGGTGAGGACCGACAACCACACCACAGTGGCTTATTATACCGTAATAGGCAGGGTGGAGTGCGGTCCACTACCCTGTTGGAAACGGCGAAGCACCTGTGGTTGTGGGCCTCAGAGCACTAGTTGTCTCTGAAGGCTCTCCACATTCCGGGAGTGGAGAACAGGGGTGCTGACCTCATGTCGAGAGGCAGACCCCGACCAGATGAGTGGAGGCTTCACCCAGAAGTAGTGAAGGAGATTTGGTCTCGGTTCGGGAGGGCAAGTGGGTCTGTTTGCCAAACACCCACTGCCTGCTATGGTTCTCCTTGGTACAGCAGGATGACCCATCCCTGGGGGTGGACGCTTTTGCACATGTGCCATGGCCATGAAAGTTGCTTTACGCCTTTCCATCTCATCCCTCCCCTACTAGGGAGAGTGAGGCAGGAGCAGTTGTTGACTGCTGACCATCCCCCAGTTCTGGGGGGCTCTGTCTCAGGAGGAGGGGGCAATAGGCGCGCTAAATTCAATTCAATTTATTTTTATATAGCGTCAAATCATAACAGAAGTTATCTTGAGACGCTTTTTATATAGAACAGGTCTAAACCGTACTCAATGATTTAGAGACCCAACAAGAGATCCCCCATGACCATGCACTTAGTGCGACAGTGTCATGAAAAAACTCCCCTTTAACCGGTAGAAACCTTGGGCAGAACCCGGCAGGCAGAGCCCTCCACCAAGGGGGCCCTGTCGCTCCTCTGCTGCTCGCTGGAGAGGGTATGGGATGTCTGACAGCGGTGGATGCTGCCTTATATACTGTGGCCAAAATTCAGTGGCCCAATGCGTGCTCGTGATTGG
>CAKAOI010049921.1:0-73459 GCA_916701655.1 Sebastiscus albofasciatus
AAAAAAAAACACTTTCAGTGCTCATGTCATGTAGTTGGTGCTTTTCTCTATTTTTTTTCTTCTTATTTAAAAACATTTTCTAACCTGTGTATGAAGGCGAGAGCTACAAGAAGGTGACTGTCTTTCCAGCTTACACACATTTATACAGGTTAAATGCAGGGTCTTGTCCTCTGCGACCCTCACAGTTTCCACAGGGGCCGACGGTAGGCCAACAGGTCCAGAGTCACTTCAGGGATCCACAGATTCAGAGTCAAGTTAAATCCACTGACTGCTCCAGAGGTCAGTGTTAATATGTGTTAATATGGGCTGTAGTGTCCTCCAGGCCTGGATTCCTGGCTGGTTTCACAGTTTATAGTCGTCTGCAGCGCGAAGGTCACTGCAGCATGATATCTTTGAGGTTTTCCTGCAGGATGGTGTCCTTGACGGCGTGAAAAACAAAGCGGATATTTTCTGTGTCTATTGCTGTGGTGAAGTGGTGGAAGAGCGGCTTTCCCCGGTTTCTCCTCTTACGGCTGAACGACTGCACCAGGAATGCCTGGAAGGAGCAGAACAGGGACACTTTAGTAACCGGGTTACAGTCAGCTTTCTAAACTGGATCTCTTAAAGCTTCAGTAGGCAAAAATTGGCAAATATTCCATAATAACCTTTCAGCATATTGTAATTAAGATGTTCTGAGAGAAAAACAGACTTCTGCAGCTCCTCGTGGCTCTGTTTTCAGGCTTTAAAAAATCTAAATCACAGGTCATTTCAGAGAGAGAGCGTTCCTATTGGCTGTGCTCCGACTGGTGGGCGGTGCTTGGTATTTCCTCAACAGATCTCAACATGGCTGCCGGGTCACAAACCTTCTCATTTTACAGCTGAACAGTACACTACAAGATGATTCTGAAAACATTTGAGGTGAGAAATAGGCATTAATGTAACCGAATACTGATTCATATTTGATCAGCGCTGCGTAGTTTGACCGTTTGATCGGAGTTCGCGAGTGATTGACAGCTGCTCAGAGATGGCAGACTCTAGCTCGGCTCTGATTGGTTGTTTTCCTCCAGTCTGTGAAATCCTGCAGATGCCATTAGGAGCACCGGAGGACACAGAGGTACATGATTGTTTTCAGATTACCTGTCTCATGCACTGCTGTCAGGATATAGTGACCTAACTTTATTTAATCATATTTGCTCCATTTCTACCCGCTGCAGCTTTAAACATGTAGATGAGAAAAGTCGATCTCTTGGCCGTGTAACCAGCTTTCTAATCTGCTTTTTACATGTGTGCATGTGCGTGACAAAGACTTCAGACAGAGAAAGAATCACTGAGGAGCAGCAGACGGGAAAGATTATTCAAAGTAGCGATGCATCCTCATGTTAAAAATATTTCCATTTAAATAAGTAATAATATCCAAGTTTCTAGAGCTGAGTCATTTGCACTGAAAGGAGAAGCTGTGAGCTCCCTACACTCACTACAGAGTCTGTCTTTTCTCCTCTCACTGCACTGTCAACCCTTCACAAACACACTCCTAAAATAGTCAGCCAGCCTTGTATTGTGTCACTCCTAAGCATCCTGGATCCCAAGCAATGGATTGACCTGCTGCGTGTATACGCATATACAGTGACAGATTACTACAGTGAATGTAAATGTGTTTCTGGGATGGCAGCCTGGTTAGAAAGTAGAAAAGGGCGACACACCATCAAAACAGTCAATGCCTACAGAGCTTCACTTTTAATTCAAATATCACTGCTGACACTTCTCAGCCAAAGGCCTTCCTCGGAGCATGAATAGTGCTAACGGCAAGTCACTTACATACAAGACAATTAAGGCAATGACCTTATTATACCCCAACGCCAACGGCTACGGGGGTATATAGCGCTCCGCGTGTCTGTCCTTCCGTCCGTCCGTTCGTGTGTCACACTTTCGTTTCCGGAGCAGAACTCGGAAACTATTCAACTTAGGAACTTCAAATTTGGTATGATGGTTGACAGTGTGGTCTAGTTCCATTAGTTCCAAAAGGGCAAAACCTTTGGCCCTACTTTAGTAGGGGTCAAGCAGTGAGCGGGGGTATGTGAGCCATGTTCACTTTTGCCTTGTTCAACACAGTGTAAACTCTCAGATATCCACAAGGAGCAAGTAACGGGACAGAAAACAGAGAGCCAGGCTTAGAAACTAGTATAGAAAATATGAATACAAGAATACAACCACTGTAGAGTGCATCAAGATTCAAACATCATTATGAGAAAGGTTTAAAATATCTTTAAAAGGGACATATTATGCTCATTTTCAGGTTCATACTTGCAATTTGAGTTTCTACTAGAACATGTTTACAAGCTTTAATGTTCAAAAATCACATTATTTTTCTCATACAGTCTGTCTGAATATACCTGTATTCACCCTCTGCCTGAAACACTCTTTAAGACCCCCTCCTGAAAAAGCTCTGATTGGCTAAATATGGTGCACCTTTGCAAAGGTAGTTCTCACGCTGTGGGCGACATATTTTAATGAGCCTGCATGAAGGGGAGCCAAATCTGAATGGCTCGTTGAATCACGTTTTCTGATCTAAGCAGCCGACAAAAAACAGACTGGGTTGTTTGTGGGTTGGTAGGCACTCCAGATACCCAGATCTTTGAGCACAAGCACTGAAAAAAAGTGAGTTTTTCATATGTCTTTTCCAAAGAGAGATGCAAACTGATTAGTATTTTTTGCGGTTGAGCACACTTACTGTCTTTGTTTGGATAAACATGATTTCTTGAGTGCATGTTAACACACTGACTGAGAGCCTGTGTGTGTAAATTGTATATATTCATTCCCTTAATGTATACTGTATGTGTGAGTGCATGAAAGCATATTGGCTTTAAAACAGCAGTGATTCAATGTAATTAAGTATATCTACTAAAGTATTGTACTTAAGTATAGTTTTGAGGTACTTGTACTACCTTTTATGCTACTTTATACTTCTACTCCACTAGATCTCAGAGGAAAATATTGCACTTTTCACTTTGCTACATTTATTTAAAATTTTAATTAAAGCTGCAAGCAGCGATGAATGTGCCCTCGCCCACGCTGGCACGTCTGGGGAACAAGAGGTTATTATCATATATTATTATAAGTTAAACCACCCAGAAATATATAGGGTGATTAAAAATTAGCTCCACCATTACCAGCGACAACATTAGAGTGGTGAACACACAAATGCATCAATAAGTATATAACAATAATATAATACACATGTTTCTGAAATGGGCCATTCTGCATAATGAGTACTTTTACTTTTGGTATTTTAAGTATATTTTGATGCTAATACTTTTGTACTTATACTTAAGTAAGATTTTAAATGCAGAACTTTTACTTGTAACAAATTATTTTTACACTGTAGTATTGATACTTTTACTCAAGTAAAAGATCTGAATACTTATAATATATAACCTCTGTGTTTTCTGTCTGTGTGTGTGTGTGTGTGTGTGTGTGTACCTGTACGTCCTCTAGCCGGCGCGGGTCTCCTCTGAACTCGGGGAAGTTCTTGCGGATGTCCACTGTGCGAATCTTCTCCACCAGCAGGTCTGTTTTGTTGAGGAAGAGGATGATGGACACGTTGAGGAAGAGCTTGTTGTTGACGATCGTCTCAAAGATATTCATGCTCTCCACCAAACGGTTCGTTCTTCGATCCTCCATCAAGACCTGGAATCACGCGTATGTACACACACACACACACACACACACACACACACACACAATTATCATTTTTTTTTTTTTTTTATCTGAGCACCAATTAAGGATTCAGTCGTCATCATATGACTTGTTGATTTGAACCGGAGCCACAACTGAGGGAACAATCAAGTTTCCTCAGCCAACCACAAAGAGCGCTTTGTGTAAATCTCAAATGTGTTCTCTCTGATGTTTCTTGTCCATTTTGTAACTCTAAAAGTCTACAGAATAATGACCAGACTATCTCACTGACTTCCTATGAACATCAGCATTACATGATCGTAAATATGCTTGAATGTTACCTGATCGTACTCTGACGAGGAAACCATGAAGAGTATCGATGTGATCCCGTCGAAACACTGAAACCACTTCTGCCTCTGGGACCTCTGCCCTCCGACATCCACCATCTTGAAAGGAATCTTCTTGATGACAAAGTCGTGCTCGACGATGCCTTTGGTCGCCTTCCTCGCGAACAAAATGTCCTGCTTGCTTGGGATGAAGTTCTGATAAAGAGCAGATAAAACATTTTCTTACAAGTTGAAAAAAGTGAAGAAATACAAAGTGCATTTAAGATTTAACGAGTCACTGTGACTCACCATTTGACCAATACGATCCAAGTTATCCAGGAAGTACTTGACCGACTCACTCTGCAAACAGGAAGGAAAAAAAATCCATTACAGACACAAAATGCAACGAGATCCCTTTCACATCTACGTTGTGTGGGCCAGACAAGTGGGCTACCTCTAGGGTCTGAAAAGTGAAGCCAATGCAGACGTGTCTTAAACTTGCATTCTTTCTAATAGCCAGCAGGGGGCGACTCCTCTGGTTGCAAAAAGAAGTCTGGCTGTATAGAAGTCTATGAGAGCAGGGTATGCTTTAGGTCGTGGCTACCTTGTGATTGACAGGTCACTACTACGGCGTTATCCGGTCTGGGAGTTGTCTGCATTTCCGTCTTACAACATTAACCCTTTCACAGTGTGTTTTCAGCTCATTAAAATTAGTTATAACCTTTTTGGTCATCTAAAAAACGCCTTATTCAGCATTCAGCTGTACTTAGCTCCGCCCTCTCGTGTCACTTCTGGTTGCAAAAAACAAAGATGGGGATGGCCAAAATGCCGAACCTGAGGCAAAGAGCGTATATTGCTAAGAAGTGAAAGTCATTTGGTTGTTCCATCGCAATGTCAACGCCAAGCAACAGAGCTACGCTTCCGCCAAACTAAATTATTTCTGTTCCATTGTCATAATTTTAATGTCTCTACTGAATTGGCCTGTATTAAACAGTAAAATATTAGAAATATGCATACTGTTATAACTATTTACTTATTTATTTATCCATGGCCACATACTAATTGTCGTTTACAGTCAAAAATGCGCCATCTAGCGGCTGTTGTCAAAAAAGCACCAGAGTTTCGTCTCTTTGCTTCTATGCGCGAGGCTTCAAATCGTCAGTCCACAAACCAATGGATGACATCCCGTCCTCTTCTTATATACAGTGTATGGTGTCAAGTAAAGTGTCATAAATAAGTGTGTCTTGCTTCTCAACTGCTGCGTAAATTGAAGGTGGTTAACCCGAAGTGAGCATCAACGTCGGCCCTGGATGCAAAACAAAGTCTCCCCTGTGCTTCCCAACCGCAGTCTGGAAGCTGAAGCAGGAATGGTTAACAGTCGAAACCGGAAAAAGGAAAAACAACGCCATAAAACAAAATAAGCCACAGAAGTAGCACATGAGAAGTGGAGGAGTCCAAGTGTTTAATTGACAGTTGGTCTGAAAACTTTATAAAGAGTCAGTTTAAAAATAAAAATGATTTACGATATTAGATTGCGAGAGAGCCCGTCTACAATCAATGTCAAGTATGGGGAGACGTAGTTTACGTAGGTGATGATGACAGGACGTAGGTAAGTCATGTAGAGTGTAGTGTGTTCACATAATTGCAATTTGAAACCAAAACTAAGTGGATCAAATGTATATCTAATGTAACAAAAACAAGACCCTTTGTTTCGGACCTTGATTTGG
Source organism: Sebastiscus albofasciatus (assembly GCA_916701655.1). NCBI lineage: Eukaryota > Metazoa > Chordata > Actinopteri > Perciformes > Sebastidae > Sebastiscus > Sebastiscus albofasciatus. Next base: position 5,705 of record CAKAOI010049921.1, read on the forward strand.
ACTATCAGATGTGAAAAAGCCCCAAGTTATTGACCCAATCTAAAAGATCCAAATAATCAAATTTAGAACAATTTAATTCCTTGTATTTCTTCCTTACTTGATTCACATTTCGTGGAATATTTCGTCATACTGTGGTTATTGATTTAATAATACATCAACCGATGTCTTCTCCCCAATCAGCTATACAGGACAGAAACCATGTGACCAAACATAATCATATCAGTCTCATTATAATTCGCGTAACATACTCTGCTACTTGTGAAGCGACTTTTATGGGCAGTCTTGACGCACAGCACAGTATTGTGAGCTAAACTGGCTCAAGTGATATAACTGGTATAACTAACCCATGATTTTATCAGTGTGTTGTTGCATAATCACATTTAGAATGCTTATTTGTTAAAGGATTTTTTTATCTCGAATGTTACAAAACAGCAACAAGGAAACTGACATGACTCTATGAAGTCTTATAAACTAAATACTTTAAACTATTAAAGCTGCAATAATCAATATTTCTATATTAACAACAGATCAAATGGCTATAAGTAATTAGAAAGGGGTCTCTTGTAGTTACAAACCTAAACCCGACTCTTTCGTTTCTCTCAGATCTACAGACCATTTTAGTGTCTTTGAGTGAATTATTTTGTTTTTCTGACCCACAAACTCCCCTCTCATCAAGCTTGTTTCCAGCAGCAGCGGTTGTTTTTTTTTAAGGTTCTCTATATGATATTCAGAGCATTAATATAGCAGAAACAAGAAACAACTATTTGCTATGTAAAGATATGAAGGAGTAATGCCTACCTGAGCAGAGAATGAAGTCACTCTCCCTCTGTATGTTGTAATTTGAGCTTCTCTGTGCTTTGTTGACATAGCCAGGATGGCCGCGCATAACTTTTAAGCCTGTGCCGTGTTTCCACTGCAGATATTACCCCCTCAGTATAGACAATGCCGTCTATCAGGTCTATCTCAGACGATCGCTGCAGCGGCAACGCATTAAACTGCCATGACATCAACTTCAGCAGGACACTTGCTGAATCATTTCAATGGCAACCAAACAGAGAAACATCTGCACTTCGTCAATTGTATGGGGCAGTGTACATTGTAGTTTTGTGAGCTGCCATTTTTTAAACTCTGGGTCGAGTGAATTAAAAAGGGCACCATGGCTATTTAGAAATCCCTGGTTTGTGCAGGATGTCCGATTATCCGCTAGTCCTGATTCTCTCTGACCAATCAGTGGTCTGCAGTGTTTTAACTCAAAACCTGGAACCTCAACCAAGGTGGTACTAAAAATAGAGTGGTTCTATTGGTACCATCCACAACGATTGCTAATGAAATTGCAAAAATAACCGTTTTTCTGAACTGAACTGGACTGCTTGCTGAAAATGTGACATTAGTGCATGAGAGCGTGCCCCACTGGCTAGCTCAGGTGTGTAACCTATGGTGCCGTTGCGGAAGCATAGCACTCACTCCTTCAGGTAAAAACCGTTAGCTCAGTTGCCTTTGATTTCCCTGTGAGCGCTGTTTACACCGTTAGCTGCGAGCTGCCCGCTCAGCCGTCGCCATGTTGAGAGCCGTGCGGAGACAATAGAAATGCTCCCAATCTCACATGCGCTCTGATAAACCCGTTGCACCTTGTGTTTCCGGCACTAAATGGCAGGCAGACAAAGTTAGAGACCAGCTGGTGAACATAGTGGAGCATTTAGCACCTAAAGACCCAGATGTTTCCCTCAGGAGGTGGTGGAGACCAAAACAGAAGCAAAAGGAGAATAAAAATATTGAGTGGCCAGAAACACAACTCCAAATGAATGCTAATTTTGCTCCGTGTCTGCTGGATGTATAAATAGGCAACTGTTTGCTAACACATTTGCCATAACAACTTTATAAGGTGATAATATGCCAGCCTGCTGCCAAAAATCAATTAATGCAGCTTTAAGATTAATGAAACCCACAAAGACTCGACATCCCACACTACAACAACTATTTCCACTCACACACACTGATTTATTTGTCTTGAAAGTCAGAAACTAGCACACATTTAATGAGAAGCGAACAACACAGTGCATGAGAAGTAGACCATGATTTAAGTTGTGTCACAAATCAACCACTGAAATCCCTCCAGATCATGAGCTTTTGTGAATTCACTGGAACTTCACTAGAGCTTCACTTCCAGGACGTGATGTCCTGAGTCATAAAAAAATCAGACATGTTTACAATAATCGAGAGATTGAGCTGAAAATCAATTAGATGATTCTCGAAACTTGAGTTGTGTAATCGCATCACAGTGAACATAAAGTCTGCATTCATTTCTGTCACTGCTCAGCTGTTGTTGAGCGGTGATGTGGTTTCACTGCAGTCTGATCTTCACTGTAATGGATTACAGAGCTCAAGGAAAGTTTTAATAGGCTGCTAATTGATTTTTAAACTGTTTTGGAAATTAATGGAAATCGGTGAGCGCCTGAAACGAACAGCAAAGGTGCTCTCGGTTTTCTAAAGCACGGCAGCGTGATTTGCAGAATGGTTTTCCGTGGTGTTAAGTACGTGTGATTTGTAGTAAATAGGCTAAAACGGAAACATTATTTTTATAATTCTTCTTTACACTTGTGACTTCTGACAATAGTTTAAAGCTGAATCTCTCTCTCTCTTAAACACACACACACTCAACAGGAAACAGCTGTGTGTGTGAAAACCGTGGGGAGAGACATGGGGGAGGGAGGGATTAGCGAGTCAGACAGAACCTAGTTACAAACACACACACTTGGGCCTGACTACAGTATCGCATTATTCCTCTTTAAACCGCAAACTTTTTCTCTCTCCGTCAGACTGATCGAACAGAATCTGTGTTTAATTCATCTCTGCCGTCAGTCCCTGACATGTCGCGTAACAACCGGGAAATCCCCCCCCTCTGTGCGGGTGAGATGTGACCCCGTGACCCCCGCCGCTGACCTACAGTGTCACAGCAATAGGAAATACAAAGCCGGGGGACTCTGATTGGTTCTGCTGGACGTGAACAGGAGAGGGAGGGTGCTGGTCGGAGGGAAAAGCAGGGAGAGGGGAATTCCCAGAGATGAAGGGATACGCAAACACAGACAGAGACACACACACACACACACACACACACACGTGAGCACACACACACTAATACATAAATCATGTCCACAGATGATTTAACTGTCATCAGCAGAAATGAAACAGCCTGATGCAGTGGAGTCATCGAAACTAAATATCAAAATTAATTCATTTTATCAGGCCATGGATGAGTTTTAGTCCCGTGTAAAGCGGATCTATAACCAGCAAAACTCTGTGTGTGGATGTGTGTGTGAGTGTGTGTGATTGAGTAAGGCTGGAGGAATGTCTCCATTCATGGCGTGTATGGGCAGATTAGGGGCTTTATTACAGCAAAGACCTGAATAAGCTCACATTCTGCAGTGTGTGTGTGTGTGTGTGTATGTGTGTCGGGGGGGGTTGTGTGTGGGGCCACAGGTATATGTGTGCCGTGTGTGTGTGTGTGTGTGTGTGACTGGGTGTGCCACGACTGTTTGACCACTGCAGTCCCGTCACTACTAAACTACGACGTATTATATATACAGTATTAACTCACTGAATGTAGAGAATAAATGTCTCAGCTATAACTAAACAATTCTTTACATTATCAATTAATCTGTTGATTATAACAGATTAAAAATTGAGTCCATAAAATATCAGAAAATAGTGAAAAAGAAGACATTTTGAAAAGTTGAAAATCACAACAAGAAGAGTCCAAGGTGATGTCTTCAAATTGTCCAACAGTCCAACTTACAAATATATTAAATTTTCCAGCCATTTATAATGTTTAAGAAGCAAATGTTTGGTATCTTCTGTTTGGTAAATTGTCAAAAATGACAGTGTGTTGATTTGTTCTATTATCGCTTCCAAAAATCTATCATGATATACCAGTAGGCCATTTCATATCTCGATAACAATATATGATCATGATATAGCATGTTTTCAATAAATAAATAGTCTATATGAAATAACCACGTAAAGCCACGTAAAACCTATTTTTCTGTGAATTAAATACTTTAAAAGTAGTAAAGAGTATTTTTTCTTTTTAGTAGTGCAAAATGAACAGAGCAGTTTCAAGTGAAATTACAGAGAAAAAAATAAACTATGTTTACGTGCATGAACAAAAATACGGAGTAATCAGATTAAGACCATACTTTGATTTAACTACACCGGGGTATTCCCACAAGCAGAAACCTTATCAACTCAGATTTTCTGAGAAATTTGAGTTAGTATGTGCTTGTTATTATCAATTTAGACGATGTAATCGTATATCATGATATCTCGACAAAGATACTGACTGTGGTCTATTGTACATACATTTGGAGGTCCTTGACATGAAATAGTTTGAGATTGCTCTCAAAATCTGTGTGCTGGATTTTTCTAACTTCCTTTTATGTCCATCGCTCACTTTATGCTCCTCTGAAAAAATGTAATAGATAAATAAGTAAGCAAGTAAATAGTTATAATAGTATGCATATTTATAATATTTTTATTGTTCAACACAGGCCATTTTAGTAGAGGCATTAAAATTATGACAATAGAATAGAAATAATTTAGTTTGATTTTTGTTCGGCACTTTGTTGCCGGACGTTTTACTGGCGTCTGGTGGTCGCTTTCAGTCCAAAATGGCATAGGCGTAGCTCTGATGCTGGGCGCTGACGTTGCAATGGAACAACCTATTGGTTTTCACTTTTTATCAATATACGTTCTTTGATCTCGATACATGATTTCATCACGATACGATTCAATTGAAAGACGATAAATTATCATATTGAATTACCGCCGAGCCCTACGTGAGGCCCATTGATGTTTGGTCCATCACACACATAAACACACACTCACACACATGAAGATGCTTGGAGAGAAAACCCGTATAGAAAGAGAAACACAACACCCAAACCCAGAGACACAGAAACATATTTTTCCACTCAGCAAACAGTTAGAGTAGATAAAGTTACATACTGTACATACAGTAGAGCCAATGTTAACTCATGAAGTACAGCAGCAGCCGCAGCAGACTTCCAGGTTGAAATCTCATATAGTCGGGCATATGAGGGGGGAGTGAGTGTGTGAGTGTGTGTGTGTGTGTTTCAACATTTATAGCCTCTTTACATCTTCAAAGTCCCCTATACAGTCTTTACCCATACCTCCTTTATTCAGGATGTCTGTGCTGCTGAAGACAACAGCAACAGTTTAATGTCACAGCGTGATATACAGCCTTGTTTTTGTCAAGCAGCAGAGGTTTCGGTGTTTATGTCCTATATCAAACTGCGTGTTATCTGGGTGTGGTGGGAACACGGAGCAAGTAAACAAAATCTTGCTTTCGTTTTTTTCTTTTCTCACTATCTCCACTTCTCCTTCACTGCTCTTCTCTACTTTCCACTCCCTCTCTTTCTTCCTCTCGTCTCTCTCTCTTTCCTCTCTCTCCCTGTCAGCCTGTGGCTCAGCTCCAGCCGTGCCTGGGAAAAGCTGACTGTGGTATCCCCGGAAAACCTCTCAGAGAGCGGAGAGAAGGGGGGGAGGCGGAGGGGCGTCTAACTCAGCACATTTACTCCACAGTAGACATTTTGGTTTTTCTGTCTTTGAAGAGGATCAGGCTGCTGTTATTCTATCTTTCTCTTATTGTCAACAAATCCCATGAAAAGACCAAAACCAACAATGCGTTAGCCAATGTCTCAATACTTTCCAGTTTCCATACCCTGTCTGTGACACTCAGCCCCCAGGCACATTTGTTCCTACTGAAGTTATAAATCTTTCATTTTTGAATTCCCTAAAACAGCTGGGCATTGTAGTTTTCAGCAAATAGGAGGAAAACAAGAGTAAATAATTCATTTTTGGGGCCCATTTTCAGCTACAGAGCCACAAGGGAATTCCTATATTTTTTAACTTTGGTCTTAAAGCACCAGTGGGAGCAAATATAGATTTTTTAAAGCCTGAAAACAGAGTCATGTGGAGGTGCAGAAGTCTCTCAGAGCACTTGAATTACAATATGCTGAAAGGTTATTATGGAATTTTTGCCCAATGATGCCAAAACTGTTCTGCCTACTGCAGGTTTAAATGGTGATTCTGACTGAATGGGTCATGCAAACTTTGCTCTTCCACCTCCAATGTAGAGGTTTGGCAAACGTGATTCCGGTAAAGCAATGTATATTAAGGCAAACAGCACAAGCTTGCTAATGCTTTCCAAATAAATCTGACATGAATCCAAAGGAGTAAACACAGAAAATAGCCCCTGGGTTAGCTATCATGCCAGGTAACTGGCTGCATAATGATGTACTTACGGGACAACTTGCCAGCTAATTAAACAGCTGCCTGTTCATCTGCACATACCACTGTGTGTACATGTTGCTGATTTAGCATAAGTGTGCATACTGGAGAAGTAATATATCATGACAGAAGGTTTGTTTATATTATTGTCTGCTGAGGAAATTTATGATAACTAAGTACAATAGCTTGTTAAAAGCCAGGCTCATGCTGCTTGTCATAATATACCTTAATCGCCATAATTATCTCCGCCAAGGAGATAATTATGGCGATTAAGGTATATTATATAGTATATTATGTTATATTATCGGTTTGGTTTGTTGGTTTGTTTGTCTATTTGTCAGCAGGATTACGGAAAAACTACTGGCACGATTTTCATGAAACTTGGTGGAAGGGTGTAGCAGTGGCAGTGTCTGAAAAGTGAAGCCAACGCAGAAGTGTCTTAAACTTGCATTCTTTCTAATAGCCAGCAGGGGCGACTCCTCTGGTTACAAAAAGAAGTCTGATTGTATAGAAGTCTATGAGAAAATGAGCCTACTTCTCACTTGATTTATTACCTCAGTAAACATTGTAAACATGAGTTTATGGTCTCAATTGCTAGTTTCAAGTCTTCTTCAATACAGCATGATGTTCATTTAGTAAATTATGGTCCCATTTAGAGTCAAATAGACCATAAAGCAGAGGATGCTTAAGGGCGTGGCTACCTTGTGATTGACAGGTCGCTACCACGGCGTTGTCTGGTCTGGGTGTTGACCGTGTTTTCGTCTTAGAACTTAGAACCCTTTCACAGTGTGTCTTCAGTTCATGAAAGTTAATATTAATATCGCCTAAAAATGTCTTATATAGCATTTGATTGTACTAAGCTCCACCCTTTCGGGTCACTTCTGGTTGTAAAAAAACAAGATGGGGATGGCCAAAACCAAGATGGCGACGGCCTAAATGCTGAACTCGAGGCTTCAAAATAGCAATCCACAAACCAATGGGTGACGTCACAATGACTACGTCCACTTCTTATATACAGTCTATGAGCATGAGTCAAGAAAAAAACCCATTACATTTTGAAGCAGATCTGAAACACAGGGCGGATACACACATTATTTTTCGCTTATGGAAACGGCCTTGGCGGAGGTCTACGCGCTCTGAGTGCCCTTCTAGTTTTGAAAATAAGACCCAGGTTGAAAAAGATAAACATTTTCCTTTAATACAGCACGATGGTGTCTGTGGGAATGAGTCAAAGTAAACTACTGTGGTCCACTTCACCCAGTGCAACAACAGTGTGGGACTGTTGTAAGAACAACAATGGAGATCTATGGCACAAAGGAATAAGATATCAGGCTTTTGATACAGACAATACTTGTTTGGTTTCTTGTTGGTTTTAGTTTTTTCGTTGAATTTGTTGACAGTAACAAAAATCCAGAGTATCACCAGCTTTATCCTTTAAGCCAGGACGACGTCTGCTAGCCTGTGCAGCTGTACAGCTACTGGCTTTATCACACAGAGACTCCAGATAAGACGTGGCAGTCTGACCCAAAGCTGTGCACTGACATCTCACACACACACACTTACAGTAGTTAAGTGAGAGGGAGACGGAAGTGGCTTCTGTCTGACTCCAGATAGTTTTGTCACTGATAAATGTGTAACAAGGTAAAAGGTCAAACATGCAGCTCTGAACAGAAAGTCGAGCTGCTGTGTCACTTCCAATAAAGTAAACTGGCTGCTTCAGACAATACAAGCCGCACTGACAACATGAGCAGCTGGTGACGCTGTGAGACATTCGTTGTGTTGACAATTAATGATCATTTATGACATTCTGTTGAGACGTTAAGTGTCATTAGCGTCTGTCTGGCCCTTCACGTCATGTTTGTAGACACATATGGAGTTACTTGGAAAACCAAGTGGTTCTCCAGCTGTTATGTTGTTCACATATTGATCTCTGAACTACAGTAAGTGGCTGCTTTAAACAAGTCTCCATTTGTTTGGTTCTCTTCAGGCAGCAGAGAAAGAAAAAAGCAAAAGAGACTTTTTATATGAAACAATTAAGTATTTCAATATTTCTTTTTGGTTTTTGGCCACTTGGCAACAAGCTGTTATCTCACCACTAACATATTATCATGTGGAGTCATGCTTCTGGCCAATATTCACTCTTCTTTTAGCTCTGTCTTTGATTTCTACCTACTCCTGACAGATATATGTGACTCTTTATCTGCTAAATGCTCCACTATGTTCACCAGATAGTTGCTAACTCTGTCCGTTTGGTGCTGAGCAGGCAGCCTACAGTGAGTTTTTAGAGCCTGGTGGTTAAAGTGAAACCAAAAGAGTAAAAAAAAAAAATGATGAGCTGTAAACCAAAAACAATGAGCTGAAAGATGGTACGAAGCGGAGTGGAACCGCAGATTTAATGATGATTCTCTGTGGGTTTGTCACTACAAGCGACCCCTTTCTCAGAGAGAGAAACTGGCCACAAAAATTATATTCCCTTCGACATACCTCAAGTCAACAAGCAAGAAACCTCGGTGTGGTCTTTGACTCAGATCTGAACTTTAAGGCTCAAGTGGGATATGTCACCAAATCTGTGTTTTACGTAAACTTTAAAACCGACCCATTCAGCCAGGCCTTTGATTAAGAATGTTTATTATTTTATTCACTTATGTTATTGTCTTTGAGTTGTAAATTTGTATTACATTTTATTGTTATTTTATTAATCACCTATTTTATTGTATTTCATTTACAAAGTTTTTATATTTATTTATCACTTATTTTACTGTATATAATTTGTATAATTTTATTCTATTTTATTGTTATTTTTATTATTTTATTATTATTATTATTATTATTAGTTTTACTGTTATTATAGGTTTTAATTAAATTTGATGAAATTTCTATCATTTTATTGTCTCGCATGTATTGGTCTCAAATTATTGATTTTGGCTTTTTTGTTGTTTTCATGGTTCACACTTGTCAGTCATATGTGAAGCACTTTGTACTACATTAACCTGTGTGAAAGGTGCTATACAAATACAGTTTGATTGATTGATAGATGTATACATACTTATTTGATCCATTGATAATACAAATATTAATTAGAGCAGCTTTAATGCTAAGATTTAAATGTCAAATTGACACTACAGCAGAGACCGGCTCTCATCCACCAAACTGACGAGATATAAATCTCTCGTATTTTATATTAGATTGCACTACATTTTGTTCTGCAAAAATAAAATGAAAATCATGTCAGCTTACTATGTATTTGATGATGATTTTGAGGCTTTCAAATAATCAAAACTCAAAATGTACTGCACTTCACTCTGATATTTGGGTAAGTAAAGGTGCTTTAAAGACACTTTTCATAAGAAATACTGCCTTATTTTCCATCTATTCAATGTGACTAGTACAGTAAAAAGAGGATCAGTGATGTGTGCAACCCACTGGTTTTGATCAGTATGTGTTTAATATATTACGGCTAAAAAGGAAAAAGAATTACACCGGAGTCTCCGAGCCGTTTCAGATTGTGTTGGGTGCAGTGTAGCGTGGCAGATGAAACTCTACTGGGCTCCACTTCACCGGCTCCATTTCCAGTCAAGAGACAAATAATTACATCTTTGGAAAGTCTCCAAACACAAAAACATGAGCGAGGTAGAAAACAATAAATAGTTCCCCAGGCTTCGCTAGGCGCAGTGCTCCTTCACTGTGACTTCTTTCTTTAGTTGACAGGTAAAAAACATTTCTGATATTATCCAGTCACTTAATCTGAAGGTTTGAGTCACTTGTTATTAGCTTCGTGACTCCTCAGTGTTGTAAATCAGCTACTGTGCAGATCGCTGTGACTCTAGACTGCGGATGTCACTGAAATATTTATGGTAAACATACACAGTGCAAGGTCATTTTTTGTCATTATTCCTCAGTGTGACAGCTCACAGTGGAGTGAGACAGAAACGACGGGTAACAAAGGTCCTGAGCTGCATTCGGCTCCACGATGTTAGTTGATGTGTGCTTTTAAGAACTGACACAGAAAAGGCATTATTACATTTTCACACTGGTAAATAAGTGGAGTCCTGATTGGTCATCGGATACTGAGACACATTAAAAGTGAAGCATCAGCCGGTGAGTAATCTATGACTGATCATGACTCCTGGTCAGTGAATGAACTGGAGGCTGGTTTTTAATGCAGACAGTCGTGGGAGGATTTAGAGTAAGAGATTCGTTTTCAAATATTTTCCCTCGATGAGTTTGGATTGTTCTATATATAGAGTGATCGGACCTTAGACTGCTGCATGAGTAGTTTAAAGACTTCTTAATGTTTTTAAAGGCGCACTTGTCGGGTTTCCATTCAATTATCAGCAAATTTTAAGGAAACTTTTGACATGTTGCCAAAAGAGAAATGCAAATTAGGTGCGTTTCCATCAACTGGTTGGGAGCGAATAAACTTGGCTACAGCATAGTTCGGTTAGAAGTTGGCACTGTAGGTTATGCAGGCCTGTAATCCACTAGAAGAAGTAGAGGTTTTGAACTGGAAACAAAACAAGTTGGCTTGGCCATCTGACCATCTACGAGAGATCTTCAGGAATTTGTTACGATTGGGCAAGTTGTGAGCTAGTATTGGCCATGTGTCATATTGTCCAGAGACGAAGACAAACATTCGCACATTATGGGAATATCCAAGAAGACGCCGACAGCAGAAACAGCTGATCAGTCATGTGAGTTAAATGTTCACTACATCAGAACTTATACAAGGACTTACAAGGGCGTTTTCATATCCCATTTAGCGCATCAACTCTTTTTCAATAAAGGCAAAAACCACCTCAGGTAAGCGTTAAGACTTTCTTTTGCTATTGAGGATATTTTACCAAATCTTGCCGTTTCCATACAGCTTTTCTAATGCTATACTTCAGAATGCACATAAAAATATGTGAATGGAAACACGGCTAGTGAGTAGGATCCTCTTTTAAAAAAAACTATGTATAGGCTGATACAAAAAGAATCCCTCTCAATCATCACGTATGGCGCACTAGAAGTGTGTGGTGGTGCCTGTATCTGCAGAGACCCTGCAGCCCTCTGCCTGCATTGTCTTTTTTTGCATTGTTTTGGACGTTTCTGGGCGTCAACCTCTCTAAAAACATAGTGACCAGGTGCCAGAACATAAGCACGCATCCAAGACGAAGCTACGAAAATGGCAGACACAGCACTGAAAAAATGCCAAGCGGACAAAGCTCACTCCAAAACGAGAGTGAATCATATCCCTAACGGCGGTCAGGGGGCGTGCGCATCTGGAGTCATTGAGCCGGGGAGGAGGGGCCAACTTTGAATGTTGTGTTAACAAACCGCAACCGACAACCTATTGATTCTACCTTTAAGGATGGTTTGATATTGTTAAAATGTTTCTTGTTAAAACAGGGAGTTGTTTGGTATCGGACAAAAAAGATCATTTTTGAAGGAAGTATATTTTTAAACTGCCGCAGTCATCCATTCATAACAAGCAGCCATCATTAAAAGCTTTTTCTGTGCCACCAAACATTGTTCAAACCCGCTGAACTTTATTACACAATCTACTAGAGGATCCTGAAATTCCCAAACACACCAAATATGTCAGTCTGAATTTTGAGGAAATGTGTAAAATTGATGCAAAAATCATCAAAATATTTCAGTTTGATGGAAAGGTGCAACACTATATAACCTCAACAAAGACCTGGAACAAGCTGACAAACAACCTTGAAGCTTCAGAGGGAATAAAAGGGGTAAACTGTATGTTAAGCTGCAAATCTACTCACCAGTTGGAACTCAGAGCGTCGTGCGTAGGCTTGCTGTATGCCAGCATCCGCCCAAAGCGCGCTCAGCGCCATCACGTACAGCTGAAACTCACTCGGCTCGACCCCCGAGCCGCCCACGCGTCCCTCCCACGACATCACCAGCATGCCCTGCTTCTCGTTCTCGCAGCTCTGCCAGCTGATTCCCAGCTTGTCCCGGGCGTCCACCAGCACACGCATGCCCTGCAGAAACACACACAATCAGTGCATATACATGAGTCTGAACATGGTGAAGTGGTGTAACAGCTGCTTTTTCTAACGTCAGCAATATTGTACAAATATTTCCTGACCACACTGAGGAAAAAAAACCTCACTGCTGCATGTGCTGCTTCCTGGGAAAAACGTCAACACAGTCTAGTGTTACTGGTAAACATGGAGTAACTTTAACAGTGCAGCGCATGTTTCCAACACACACACTGAAACATGTGCACGTGTGGCTGCTGGTGGTTTTTTGAGGAGAACCATGTGGTCTGATCTGTGTGGGAGGTCTCCTGCTGAGTGATCAAACTAACCAACACAGACACATAGTCGATGTTTGGTATCTGTGTCTCCTTTTCTCTCTCTATATATGTTTTATGGATGCACAATATATATCAGACCAGTATATATATATATATATATATATATATAGACGTATACACGTTTACGCAAATTCATTTTAACGCCACAAATTTCTTTAATGTATAAACGCAACCTGTGATTTTTAGTTTGTAGTGGGGTCAGTTTTGAAGCTAGAGCGAAGATACTGGTATCATATGAAACTAGAAAAACCTCAGGAGTACATTGGTACCAGCCGTGTCATACTAGCTTGTCGCAAAGGAGGCTAAATAACGCTCCAAACCTGCGTTAAATTTTGGTGAGGAAAAAATGTCATGGCCATCTTCAAAGGAGTCTCTTGACCTCTGACCTCAAGATATGTGAATGAAAATGGGTTCTCTGGGTACCCACGAGTCTCCCCTTTACAGACATGCCCACTTTATGATAATCACAAGCAGTTTGGGGCAAGTCATAGTCAAGTGAGCACACTGACACACTGACAGCTGTTGTTGCCTGTTGGGCTGCAGTTTGCCATATTATGATTTGAGCATATTTTTAATGCTAAATGCAGTGCCTGTGAGGGTTTCTGGACAATATTTGTCATTGTTTTGTGTTGTTAATTGATTTCCAGTTATAAAAATACTTACATTTGCATAAAGCAACATATTTGTCCACTCCCATGTTGATAAGAGTATTAAATACTTGACAAATCTCCCTTTAAGGTACATTTTGAACAGATAAAAAATGTGCGATTAATTTGCGATTAATCGCACAGGCCTAATTATTATGTATTATTCCGATAATGAAATTAGGTGGTGGTATGCACCTTAAAAGTGGGTTTGCGATCCACCAATAAACACAGAAAATAAGAAGAACAAACGCTGACTAGAGAGCCAAACATGTTGCCGCCAGTGTGGATGTTTTTCACAGTTTCAGAGGAAGACAGCACGACTGCAATTTGCAATTCAAGTTTTCTTTTATGTACTTTAGAAGAAAGACATAACTGAATATTTGAAGAGTGACAACTGTTCTTTGTTTTTGTTGTGTTCAAAATAATGATGTCTGTTAGATTTGGTTCAATCAGAGCTATGGAATATTAAATCATCCATCTTTGACTTTCTTACCCTCAGATATGCATAAACTACAGGTTATGAACTTCTTTTTGAAATACAAAAATGAGAAATGATCAGTTATCTTATCAGTATCAGCCACGAGAAGCAAGTCATTATCAGTGTCTGCTGAAAAAAAATCCACATCGTGCATCCCTAATCTATTTATGTTACACTTTCTTTTGAGCCCATTCATTTTAATTGTTCTAATTCAGCATCTCATGATGTTTGGCAGCAAATGTGGTTGTGTAATTTGTTTTGGACAGTTTTTAATTGTGACTTCTACCATTTTTAACTTCATTTATTTAGTCAATTTTGTTGCTTGTTTATCTGCAACATCTTTTTCTTTGCTTACATTTTTATGGCTTGATAATTGACTCCAATGTGAAGCATATTTCACAGCATCTTAAAGCTCAGTTCTGCTGCATTATTTAAAACCTGTTTGCATAATTTATCGATTGAATCAACAGCGGACTCAGCAGCAAACAGTATCGTTGAACTACGACGCATTTCAAAGGTCACACTAGGTTAAAGGATGTGAGTGTGTGTGTGTGAGTGAGTCATGACCACCTAACCCTTGTGCAATACTCAAGTTTGGTCAGGTTTATTTGCACAGCTTAATATCGCATTCAACGAGGCTTTACAGGCCCATAACATGAACAGCTGCCAACCCAGCTCAACCTCGTCTCTACAAAGACGAGGAAAATCCTCTAAAAGAAAAAAAAACAAAGCAAGGAAAAAAATCTGGAATAAATCTCAGACAAGGAGGTTCAAAGAGAGATTCCCCCTCGTCAGATAGATGGCTGTGCAACAGGAGGTGTGGGTGTGAAGAAGGCAACGGATTCATCACTCATGCAGCTACTATGTGTGTATGTGTGTGTGTTTGTGGTGTGTGAGCTTGTGTGTGTGCAGTCGTTCCTTTGTGACTAACTGGTGTGTTTTTTACATCTGATCCCTCATTTAAAACTTTTCCTTTCAGAATTGATGCTTTTGTTTTTGCAGTAGGAATGACTAAGACTGACAAAATGAGTGTTTAACACAAAGACACACATGCGGATCAAACAGCAGCATGCTGGCAGTAAAATACTAATGGAGAGTCACTGTGAGTGAGCTCTGAGTCACATCCACTCATGATTACTGTCTATATAATCATCTCCATCGTTTTCTGTCTGTGAGCCAACCTGAGCCTTATTAATTTACTACTCTGTATTTGTAGCTTAATCCTCTACGGTCTTGTCTGTCTCTCTTCCTGTATGCCTCCATGTTTGTCTATTTTCCTGCTGGTCAGCCAGCCTGTTTGTCCACTTTGTCTTTAATAAGTCAGTAAGTGTGTCTCAATTCAGCATGCCTGCATTTCTATACCAAATACATCAAAACTAGAGGTGTCAATCACAAGTTTCATCTATACCAGCCAACCCTTTCAATTTCCTGGGAGACTCCCATTTTTCATTGCCCTCTTCCGGTTCCTGCCGGGGTCACAATTTTCCCGTATTTCTACCAATTTACGACACATTATCACATCTTTTTTTTCATTTTACTTATCTCAACCTGTTTCTGGCACTGTACAGCATATATAAGGCCTACTGTTTCCACCCGGATGACAATAGAGCTACACCAAACCAAAGAGATGATCGCGACACAACTCGGTTTGGGTGGCGCTTGCTGTACATCACAGTCGTGGCGTGGCGCAAGCCATTGGAAATATAACGTGTTTCAGAGCGTAGAGGTGTCGTTGTCACGTTGTGTCTGAAAGGACCTTCAGTGAGTGAGAGAGAAATGGAGAGAACTAAGAGAAAGAAATGATCAAGAAGGGCAAAATTAATGAATATTAGTTTATGCCAGAGATTCAAGCAAGTTCACGCCAAAAGGGCAAATTATTCAGTTTTCTTTCCTGAGAATTAAAAGTAAAATTAAAAGTAGGCCTTTTTAACATACAAGTGCTGTTGCAGTGTATTTATTATTTTGTTATTTTCATTCTTTAAAAGTCACCAGAATGCAGGAAACAGAGTCTCACATAACAGAAACTCAAATGTTTCTGGGGGAGGACCCACAGACGCCCTGCTTTGGTTTAGAAATCCTTCCTATTTCTGAGGTCTCAAGGTCAGCAAGTGTGGTTTCATTACAATACGATATAATATTGATTCTTTAGACAACAATCTAACACAATCAGTTATATTTATATCAGTTCACTAAAAGCAACTAAAATATGATTTGATAATTTTATTACTTTATTTCATTATTTTATTACTTATTAATTTTAATAAATACCAAGGGAAATTTATAAATAAAGGCGTATCTTAAAGATGATGATATGTATCATAGTTTTCACATTGCAGCGATGATATTGGATCGTTGATTGTTGAATCAATATATCGATCCAGATCGATGTATCGTCACATCCCTAATCAAAACCATATCAAGTTAGAGCGCCTTGGTAGCTGAGTGGTTACAGTGCATGCCACGTTACAGCAACATACCGGGTTCGACTCCAGTCTTGGGACCTTTGTTGCATGTCATACCCTTCTCTCTCCCTCTCTCTTATTTCTAGTCTGTCAAATAAAGGCGAAAATGTCCTGTCCTACTGTCCTAGTCCACTTACATGGTCGGGAAACATCTAGGGCTGACCCTCTTAGACGACTAATCGGTCATTTTGGTCTCAGTCAACTAAGATTTCTTTAGTCATTTGTTTCGTTCATCACCTCCAGTGAGATACTGATATTTCAGATCCGTGGTTGGGCCATAGCTTCTAATTTACACAAACACCAGTCAGATAAAGGATCAATGAGTCTGGCAGATAAGACCAACATGTTCAACTAAACAACCCCTCTGCCCCGGCACTCTCTCTAGGGCCGCCTCCTCTTTGTCTATTAGTCGACTAATTGCTCGTTTTGGTCTTACTCGACTAAGATTTCTTTAGTTGATTAGTAATTTTTTATGTTTTTATTATTATTATTATATTTGGGGTCAAGACTAGAATATAAAATCAAGTTCTGCTGTGGGTTTCAGCACTGATTGTACGGATAGATGAGGTTAATTACTACTTAATGGTTGTTTGTTGCAGGGCAGGGGGAGGAAACACTGGCTATCTGCCTTTAGCTGTATTTTGACAGTTTATGACGTCCACTGTACAGCGGGGAACTAAAGACCGGCGCCTTGTTAGAGGAGGAGGGCAGTGCAGTTGACGGGGCGGACAACATGAATGCAGGAAGGGAGCTACTTTGTAATTACACAATAGTGATAAATGAAACAGCTTTTTTCAGTCCCAGCCAGCTGCCTCCGACTGCTAATAATACCACTGACCACGTCACAACTGTGAGGATACAAGTCTTCAGGACAGACATCAGATTTGTATGTTTTTCTAGCCCCATGTGGTGAGGTAATACTTATGGCCAGTGACACATAAGAGCTGGTCTTTTGTCTCTCTAGCTCTTTTTTTTCATTCTTGGCACAACTATTTCTGTCACTTTTCATGTGAACAACCAACGCAATACTATGAATGGCTTGGCCCTCCAATGACGGCTGTTTAGATCAGGTATAAACACTTTACTTATACACTTGATTCACTTCTTTTCTAGTACGACCGGCCCTTTACAAGCAGAGGCTATATCTTTCAAATGACACGTAGGTGTGTCCTTCAGAGAAAACCTGCTGTAGAGCCAAACACAGAGACCAAAACAAATGTAGCATTCCTGTGGTTCTTATCAGCTCGTAGAGTTTTCCATGTTTATCACCAGTAAGTCCTCCTCAAACAGACAGCTAACAGTTTAAAGTCCACCAGGATAAAGGTTAAAGCATCTTTATAACATCCATTTATCTGTAAAGCAACATATCCAGAAGGCTAACAAGAAAAAAGACAGTTTACAGAATGCATCATGACTCCCATTATTGTGTTTTTTCATCTGTCTCGTAGTGATAGTACTGATGACAAGTGGGCATGTGATATTTCTGGGGCTGTCCTCGACCGAAGAAACTAACACACACACTCGACTAAAACACGATTTTGTCGAGTGATTGATTAGTTGATTTAATCGACAGATCTGTAAAACTGAGCTTGTCCACAAAGAATCACACAAAAGCACCACTTTAAATCTTATGTTTACCAGAGATGTGCTCATATGTTTGTTGGAAATAAGTCATTCATAATCAACTAATTAATCAACTAATTTATTAATTTCTTCCTCTTCATAGAAGAGATTCTATGAATCTCTTCCTCTTCAGAGATTCATAATCTCTCTATTGAATAGAGAGTTTAATCGTTAAAGAGGACCTATTATGCTCTTGTGCTTTTTCCCTTTCCTTTAGCGTGTTATACAGTTTTAGTTATAAAATCCAAAGTCCACGCCAAGGGGAGTCACTCTCCCCCACAGAAACATTGCTCCTGAACTACCTTAAACACCTTGATTGAAGTCCTGCCTTTTCTCCCGTAACGTGGTGATGTCATCGAGTAACACGTAAGGGATAATGTACAGCGCCAGTCATTGTAAACCGTTGTAAATGATGCGACACCCCAACGCAAAGCAGAAGAACACCTTGCATCGCCCTGAAGGCATTCATTTCACAACAATGACCCCGCTAGCTGTACATTATCCCGCTTATTACATGGCTACTTACTTAAGAAATCCATAATTTGACACAAAAACGATCCACCAGAGTCCGACATCAGAACTGCGCCCATAGCAATGGTCTGTTATACATAGCAACGGTCTGCTATAAAGAAATAACAGACCGTAGAACGCTGTGATTGACCAATCAGAATCGACTATTCAACAAAGCCATGTAATTAATTTGCATAATACCTGACTAGTGGCTAGTTTGGCACCCCCTTAAACAATGCTAAATCAGAGTGGAGCTGAGTATGAAGAGTTTGGTTCGGTTGACCAATCACAAAAGAGTGGGTCAGCTGACCAATCAGAGCAGACTTTTTGAGGTCAAACAGAGCGTTTCAGACAGTGGGGAAAAAGAGGTGCTGCAGCACAGCTGCTATGAGAAAAATAAAGCATTTTTTGAACATTAAATCATGTAAACATGTTCTAGTAAAAACCCAAAATACAAGTATGCACCTGAAAATTAGCATAATAGGTCCTCTTTAATGAAAGTAACTGTTACTTGCAACCCTAATAGTAATATTGTGTCTCATGTTCTTTCACAAGATAGAGGGCCAGTGAATAGCAACAGGGTGGGTCAAGTATCATGCTGCACTGGAGAAGACGCCCATTATTGTCCAAAACATTTCCAATCATGTGATTTCTTGCAATTTTTGCCTCTCCTATGCCCTCTTACACATCATGCATTGTGTGTTTTTCAGGAGGTGTATGGGGGTAGGGGTGGGGGTTGGGTCCTGTTGATGGCGTGGCCCGAGACAGCACCGCCACTGTATGCTGGTATTCAGGGGAGGGTATTGTGTAGAAGTGCAGGCTCTTATCATCCTTGTCTGGGCTGTGTGGCACTCAGGGCGGATGTGCTCATCCCTCAGGAATAGTCTGGTATTGTTAGCTGGTGAAGGAGGCCCAGCCATGACAGCAAACAAAGGGACAGCACACGCACACTTCAGGATAAAAATATGTACTATGTCAACAAACCTCTCTGTGTGTGTGTGAGCCTCCACCGTGGGATGAAAATGTCAATACTAGGGCTGCAAGTAATGATTATTTTCTATTACTGATTATTTTCTTGGTTAATCAACAATTGGTTGGTCTATAAAATGTCAGAAAGTAAAAAAATGTCCAGCAAAATTTAAAAGAATTGAAAGTTGACATCTGCTTGAGTCCAAAAATCAAATCAGTTTCCCATCATTAAAGATAAAGAAAAGCACCAAATCTCCATATTTGAGAGGATGGAACTAGTGATTTGTAGGTTATGTTTCCTTAAAAATTACTTAAACAATTAATCAATTAATCGACTAATCTTTCAGCTCTGGTCTCCTAAATGTCAGTTTCTAACACATCCTTGGGTTTAAAGAGACTATTTGTAACTTTTTACACGTATAAATCTATGTTTGGAGCGATGCTCGTTCATGTCTATTTAGAGCGAGCACAAGCGCGAGCCCAACGCTGACTTTCGTTGACTTAACGGCCACAGGTGTCACTGTTAACTAGCAATTCTGATTATTACAAACAGTCCCTTTAAAATAAAAACAAGAAGACAAAAGTTGATAATTATAAATCAGGTGGTTTACACTTTGGAGTTTGCCTGAAGGCCCCAGGCTCTTTATTTCCCTTAAACTTTATTCTTACCTTAATATTAGGGCTGCAAGTAATGATTATTTTCAATGACTGATTATTTTCTTGGTTAATCAACAATTGGTTTATCTATAAAATGTCACTAAGTGAAAACATTTCCATCAAAATTTAAAAGAATTGAAAGTTGACATCTGCTTGTGTCCAAAAAATCAAATAAATTTACTTTCCCATCATTAAAGATAAAGAAAAGCACCAAATCTCCATATCTGAGAGGATGGAAGGAGTGATTTTTAGGCATGTTAATGTTATGTCAATTAATCGACTAATCTTTTAGCTCAGGTCTCCTATAAATGTCAGTTTCCAACACATCCTTGGGTTTAACTTTACTAATTTACAGGTTTTATACATCCAAGATAGTACAAAATATCAATTTAAAATAAAAAAGACAAAAGTTGATAACACAGATTATAAATCAGGTGGTTTAAACTTTGGACTCATATGGCTGTAGAGTTTGCCTGAAGGCCTGCAGGCTATTTATTTATTCTTACCTTCAGTATATTCTCATAGATAGTGTCCCGGAAGTCCAGCAGTGCTTTCTTATCAAACTCCTGCCCGTTAATGATGCGCATCTGTTTGAGGAAAGTGGACTTTCCGCTCTCTCCGGCTCCGAGCAGCAGGATCTTCACCAGCCGGCGGACGGCTCTCCTCTCCCGGGCGAGCATAGCGTCTATCTCCCGGCTCCGGCGCCTCGCCTCCCGCTCCTTCAGCACCGCGTCCCGCTCCCGGTCCCTCTCCCGGCTGCCCTCCTTGCTGCTGCCCGCCTCCCGGCTCGCCTCGGCCGGCAGCAGGCAGCGGCTCAGCGTGCGGACCACTCCCGACATGGACAAACAAGTTCACCGAGACTTCAGAGGCAAAATGTTCATTCTTATTATAGGATGTGAAACGACCCAGTCCGGCTACATCCACTTGTTGAATAACAATATAATAATATAATAAAGTCTACATTAGAGTTGAAGGGTGATTGTTATCTATCTAGTCTCCAGCCAGACAGCACGAGTCCATCTTGGTTATGATCAGCCATCAACTCACATCAGTCCGGATAGAGAGGAAACAAAGACCACTAAACATTAAAAAACCAAAAAAAGTTTAGATGTTTGAGTCCTGAAGATGTCCTGGTCTGAGAAAAGAATAAAAGTTGATCAGAAGTCTGTCTGTTCATCCAAAACAATAGTAGACACACACACACACACACAGACAGCCTCTCTCTCTCTATCACAGCCAGCAGGATGTGAACTTGGGCAGCAGAGAGGCGGTGGGACGGTCAGACTGGAGGAGGAGGAGGAGGAGGAGGAGGAGGATCTGCTCTACCAGGGATCACCGTTAGAGGGAGAGACACTCACAAAGCACCCCTCACCTACTGTACCAACTGGGGTCATCAATTTGTACTTAATGACTTCATATCATTGTTTTTTCTGTTTTAATTGGTGCTTTTAAAAAAGACCAATGTATATGGGTCCTATATAGTCAAAGGCATCCAATTGCAGCCTATGCAGTTATTATTTAGAATAGAATGGATAGTTCAAATGTATTAAAGGGACTGTTTGTAACTTCTTACACGCATAAATCAATCCGGGTCGGTGTCCCATGCGCGCTCGCATGTGGCTACGCTGTTCAGACGAGACTCCAACACGAACTACACGGAAGCACCAAAACCGCAAAGTTATATCTAGTGAAGCCGGTCTTGCAAAACAGTGTTGGCCGCGGTTGGAGTACGCGGGGGAGACCGTAGCTTTGGTCTCCAGGGTTGGAGTCTCTGCTCCTCTGCTCCTCTGCCTGCTTGCCTTCACTCACACCGTGCTCGTTCTCGCTCCACCTCACGTTCATGTGCTCACACTCCACACTGCAGAAGAGTTAGTAGCTCTGAGAATATCTAGT
Source organism: Sebastiscus albofasciatus (assembly GCA_916701655.1). Lineage (NCBI taxonomy): Eukaryota > Metazoa > Chordata > Actinopteri > Perciformes > Sebastidae > Sebastiscus > Sebastiscus albofasciatus. The sequence continues at coordinate 27,569 of CAKAOI010049921.1, forward strand.
GAATGTACAGTGGACGTTTGTGCAGAAATAACTACTGCAGCTCCTCCAGGCCAACAGAGGTTTCCCGTGTCTTGTGAAGTGACGGGGCTCCACAGCGAGAACCGTTATTGTCTCCGACTGGGTCCCAGTGTGTCTCCCTCCGGCTGCGGTTGGAGACAATAATGTTTCTTTTCCTGCTTCAGCCCCGGAGGCTGAAGCAGGAAAAGCCAACACTAGGATCAGCAGTGATTCATGGAGAGACCTTCGTCTGGTCAGCTAACATTACTGCCAAGCAGGTGAAATATAGAGTGATATTGTGGTTTTAGCTGACGTGTGTCGCCTCATTGTTTTGAGCGATGCTTGTTCATGTCTATTTAGAACGAGCAAGTGCGAGCCCGACGCTGACTTTCATTGAGTTAACGGCCACAGGTGTCACTGTTAACAAGCATTTCTGATTCTTACAAACAGTCCCTTTAATGTCTATTTTCATTTTACATCATTTTCAAATTAAAGGGACTGTTTGTAAGATTCAGAAATGCTTGTTAACAGCGACACCTGTGGCCGTTAAATCAACGAAAGTCAGCGTCAGGGTTGCGGTTGTGCTCGTTCTACAAGACATGAACGAGCATCGCTCAAAACAGTGAGGCGACACACGTCAGCTAAAACCACAATATCACTCTATATTTCACCTGCTTAGCAGTAATGTTAGCTGACCAGCCGAAGGTCTCTCCATGAATCACTGCTGATCCTAGTGTTGGCTTTTCCTGCCTCAGCCTCCCGACCGCGGCCGGAGGGAACAGGGGAGACACCGGAGTTTTGCTGCGGAGCCCCGTCACTTCACAAGACACAGGAAACCTCTGTTGGCCTGGAGAAGCTGCAGCAGTTATTTCTGCACAAATTTCCACTGTACATTCACTAGATATTCTCAGAGCTAAACTAACTCTTCTGCAGTGTGGAGTGTGCGAGCATGCACGTGAGAGTGGAGTGAAATAGCGAGAACGAGTGCGATGTGTGAGTGAAGGCAAGCAGGCAGAGGAGCAGAGTACAGCAGAGACTCCGGCCCTGGAGACCAAAGCTAGGGTCTTCCCCGCATCCTCCGACCACAGCTAACACTGTTTTGCAAGACGGGTTTCACTAGATATAACTTTGTGGTTTTGGTGCTTCTGTGTAATTTGTGTTGGAATCTTGTTTTAACAGTGTAGCGGAGAGATAAAGTACCCGGATCATCCGGCAATCTAGGTAAAGTAACGTTTCCTTTATCCCCGCCTCAGTCAGGCAGTCAGGCCTCGGTCTCTGTCTCATTCACATGAACAGAGAAAGGGAAATAACTCTGGATTCGGCTATTAGTGCATTTTACAACTTTTAGGACCTAATGATTTAAATAAGGGCTATTTAAGTGTTCGGGAAGTTGATTCACCTCAAAAAAAATGATCTGCTGATTTACAGACGTCTCTTTCCCAATGAAAGTCTATGGGAATAAGTATTTTTGTGGCCCAATGGCATCACATGACAGACACTAAAATTTGCTTCAAAGCCCGGCGTTCTTCCTGGGGGCTTGGTCCTGACCAACGGCATCGCTGTGGAAGCGTAGCACCCACCCTCCAGTTCCCCTCCAGATAAACACTGGTAGGTCTGTCAGCACTGTCGCCGCGTGTGGAGGCAATAGATATGCTCCGAATTTCAAATTGAGAATCTTTAAAAGCATTTTGTTTGAAGTGGCACCTCATTATATTTCTGAGCTCTGAACCTCTGAAGCTCATCATGAAGTGTGATCAAATGTTTCATTAGCTTTTACGTGAGCCATGGTCTGCAGTTTGTTGGAGGCTACTTTGGTAGCTGTAAACTGTCCTGTTAAACTTCTCTTTGTTCATGTGTCCATTAAATCACTCAGTTATGACTCAGAGAAGAATGCACTTAATAGATATGGATTAAATCTTGGGGAATACGGCATCTCACTGTTGTGTTTTCATGAAAGTCCACATAGTCCTGTGTGGACTCAATTTGTCTTCAATGCATTGAAAGCATTCATCTTATTTGTGCACTGTAAAAACATTTACTTTTGCAATTAAATAACCTATGAGCTTTTCCTTCTCCAATAGGTTTGGCCTCTTTCTACACTATTCATGGGCAGTTTAAGTACTTCAGGCCCAGTCTATACAATCTATGTAATGTATATATACATTACAATACTATACAACAGTACAAGTATTGAAGAGGACATTCAATACAGGCCAACAGGTGTTGTACTGTTGTGAATGTGTGATCTGTGTGCCTGATCAAAGCATTGCAGAAAAAGAGCGCATCACTGTCAGTGAAACATAGAATATATAGTCCCAAGGTCGGCTTAAACTGAAAGTGGGTTTCTCTCCAACAAGTGTGTCTTTTCATCATTACAATGTCTCCACACTTTCTCTCTGTCAAACAGCCAGACAAGCCAAAGCATCCAGTCCGTGTCCCTGGGAAACTTAAGCTTCCCACTCAGCCAAGGCAACAGGAGACCCTCTGCTTGACAGCCTCGCTGCCAGAGAAACTAATCAGCCACAGGATCCAGGCTGTTCTCAAGGCCAGTTTCACTATAAGAATAATCTGCCTCACAAATGCCAGTTGGGTCCGCAGACCTCGAGTACTCCAGCAGACTCCTCTCTGCCCACCAACTGTCTGCTGTTACCATGTGAGCCAAAGGAAGTGGACCCAGCAGACACCGGCCAGCTGGATGAAGCAAGCAGACATGGAGGTAGTGAATCCATTTGGACGAGTTGATGCTGAGCAATGCTAACTAATCAGCATTTCAGCTCCTCTAACATCAAAGGAAAATCTGTACATATGTTTTTTCAGTTTTTACTTCATTTTTGACATTTGAATTTGAATTAGCATCGTCTCATCTAAACGATGTCGGCCCGTACGATATTTTCTTCTAGAAGACTTCATCTCAATTCAGTCATTTCATATGAAATCCTTTACATTTTTGCAGAGATGTGAAGGAATAAATTACATCCAAAAAGATGCTAAAGCCAGGAAAGCAGATGTCATCGAAGTTAGAGGGAACACAATCTCTGAATATCAATTATTCAGCTATTAAAAGTAAATATACATAGATGGTTTTTAGTGTAATATTGCACTAAATTTGTTGAATATTCTACAAGGTCCTCTCTTATTTTATAACTGCTGTCTTTTCTTGATTAGAGATTGTACTATTACACCCACAACAGCATAAAGAAGTGTGATGAATTGAAGGTTATTAAACCAGTAAATGTATGATTAATGCAGCCATTGATGACAAAGTATGAAAACGTTTTTTTTAATTCCCCAAACTACGGGCACATTAATAGATTTTAGGACCAATCTAATCAAGCCAGCTGTAATTAAAGATGACAGACTTAAATTGGAGGATACAATTCTGCAAAAAGCTGTCTCTGATATCATCTCATCATATCATTTCCTTTGAGGCAAATTCAATGTGTAAAACATTTTCTCCTTTAGAAAATGGACACTTTTGTCAAACAAAATGGTGCTCACATATCACTTTTCATCCTTTCATCCAGCTAAAGCAGCTAAATTGAATTCAGACATCATGTTTGTAAAGAATAACGTCTACGGGTTAGACCTGATCAGAGCACCAAGAATGCTGAGCGTTTACTAAAAGCACAGGGAGGAAAACATTTTTGGAAATAACTGAATTATTTCAATAGCAACAAAAGGCTCAAGCATGTGTGCTCAGACTGGTAAAGTGCGAGGAAAGAGAAGTTGGAAAAATCAAGTATTTGTTGAATGCATGCAACCTTTGAATGCTAATAAAAACCATAATCATCAAACCTGAAGCACAGAATTATTAAAGGAACAATATGTATACTGACAGCTAGCGATTTAAAATGGGTAACAGCAGTCCGAATTCAAAACACTGGAGCCGTGGCCCGACCGCTGTGTGTCTCAAATACTCGTTGATAACCCAGCGCCACACAGACCACAGACAGATGTGATGAGGATTTTCAGGTCGGGTAGAATCTAATGTTAACGTTATCCTTGATGGCTGCAAAAGGCTGTGTTTGCGTACCAAGTTGGCAACGGGGTGTTGAAATGGGCAGTGGACGTGATCACAAAACAAAAACAGACGTTCCGGACCAGAATGGAAATTTGGAAAAGGAGAACATACTGGCTGTAGCATTGTTGTCAATTTAACATGTTTCCTTAATCTCTGATGACATATCACGGTAATTTTATGATTTATTACAGTAACTATATCACATATTGCTCCTTTCAATTGAATGTGGAATGAATTTATAGACCAGTCTTCCCCATTTTATGTGACCAAATGAGTCCAGGCTCAAATAAATCTACACAGAAAAGCAAAATTGTGTCATCAAAAGGCAATTTCTGTCCATCACATAAAATAAAATATGAAGTGTTTTGCCAGTTCTCGAGGTATTTGTGGTAAGAGATCATCACTATCTTCACTCCAAACACATTTTTCTTGAAATGTCTAGTGTTATAGCCTGCTATTTATATTTTCTGTCCTGGAGGAGAAATCTCTCCTCTGTTTATTATCTTCAATAATACCAATAAACTTTAGGGCTTCTTTATTTTTTTCTTTTCTTGTGAGATTTCATCCAAATCGAGGGTCTATTAAATACAGATTGTAAAGCCCTCTGAGACAAATGAAATGAAATCGACCTGATTTGACCTTTGAATTCAGAGATCAACAGTTTTTTTTAATGTCAAATCAAAATGTATGTTCTGTTGCAGTTCTAAGTTTCTCTGGACAGAGGGCGCTGTTAGATCAGATTTCAAAACAAAAACAAGCTGCCGCCTCTCCTAATGAAATCACTTTTTATAACGAAAAGGAGGTGAGAGATGCTGAATGAAATGCACGGTCAGCAAGCGAGGTATCAGCAGCTAACCAAGAGGAGGCTGTGTGAGTCACGCTCAGAACATCATGTACTTTATTGACTCCATCACAGTGTTGTAGAAGAAGTGACAGCACACACACACACATACTCATGCACACATAAGTTATTCCATTAAAATGACCAGCCAATATTTAAAACAGCAGCAGCATCAGTCTATTGAACCAGTGCAGTGTATGTGTATGAGGAAGAGAGAGATGCAAGATTAAAATTCATCTGGATGGCAACACACTCCTCTCATGTAATTAGCCTAAAAGCCTTTTCATCAGGCTTGGAACAACACACATACACACGCACACACACACACAAACTAATGGACACCACCAGAGTATGCTTATACCCACGAAAATTCTACATTCACCTCTTAACACCACTGGAAGAGGCATCTATGTGATGGCACCGTTGCCTTGGTGTGTGTTTACGTGTTGGTATGAGTTATTTATATGCTAATGAACCTGGAAGGGCATGTTGAGCGGTGTGTGTGTGTGTGTGTGTGAAAAAAGAAGGCAGATGGTGGAGGAGAACCTTGAAGATGTACGTATGTTGCCTTGCTGTTAAAAGTCGTAACAACACGGATGCAGCTCCATCCTGAACTATGTTTACCCCCCCTCATCCTCTTCCCTGTTATTCCCACTTTACTCTGATGAAATACTGTTATTCAGGCACACACTGTCTGGTATGCCTGTCTGACTTGAGGTACTTTGGCACCAAACACACCTTTTGTACCTGACTGAAATGCCAAATGCAGCTGTTAGCGGTGATTGACAGGCCCACACTCCAGTCAGCGCAACATGCTTCTCTTCTTCCGTCTCTAATGGCAGAGCTGCTCGCGCCGCTCTGTGTCAGAGAGATGAGACCCAGTGGGCTGAGTGGCAGTCGGTTTAGAGGATTTGCAACTTTTGTTGTGTGTGTGTGAATTTGACTGCTTTTGCGATGAAAAAGGAAAATTCAGGTTTATTACAACCTGGCTCTTATTGTCATAGTAGCCATCATTCCCATCGGTAATAATAACACTGTACACACCAATTGTTTTGGTTTTACCTCCCACAACTGTTTAGGTTTACGCTACATGTCCACCACATCCGATGAGGAAGTTAAGGAACGCGCTGCTCCACTTAACTGGCCGTTCAAGCGGTGACGTACTCTATCGTTGGATGCACCCGATTGGCCCCAAGTTCTCTGCTCGCCGTTTCAAACAGGAAACATCATCATCTGCTCTTAAATGTTCTGTTATTCTGTCTAAACAATCCACCAAAATCTACTTCTGAAAACATTTTAGGCGAGAAATAGGCTATGCCACCGCTGAATCTTGTTTCATTATAGAACTATATCGTCTAGTTTGACAGCTTGGTCCAAATTTTGTGAGCCAGGCGTGACGTGATGGACGGGGTCATTAGCATAAAGTTGAGATTTTTCAACTTTATGCAAATGAAGACTCTCCAACTCATGAATGAAAAGCGTTGAGATGCCCTCTTTCACTGGATCTGGTGGACATGCCTTGTTTCTGACTGCAGCAGGCGGCTGTACTATTACTGACTCCCGAGCAGTGAGGAAACACTATTACCAATATTTCCGGTGCACTTACTCTTCTGCCCTCACTACACATGAAGGTGTAGAGCTATGCAGCGAAACACATTTCCAATAAAAGAGAAGGAATTGGCCTTTGAAGTCTTTACTGGGAGCAAACAGTGAAACAGCAGAAAACAGAATTGGATGCAACACCAATACCAATGGAAGTAGACTAGCTGTCATTAGTTACACTACCTTTCATGGTGCATAGAAACAAACTAAGATGCTTATTGACACATCCAGCAGTTACAGAGCAACATTATCATTTATTTGGAGTCATTTTTCTGTCCACCAGGCAAATGCAAGTTCAATATTCACTCTCTTTAAGCTCTGTTTGTCTCTACCAACTCCTGATGGAAATATCTGGCTCTTCAGCTGCTAAACGCTCCACTATGTTCACAAGATAGTTGCAAACGCTGTCTGTCTGTCTGTCTGTTTAGTGCTGAGCAGGCAGTGTACAGTGGGTTTTTAGAGCTTTTTTAGAGATTGTTTTCCCAAAACAGCTGCCTGCTGCTAAGAGAGTTGTGAGTGAACCAAAACAGTGAAGTTGAGGACCAGACAACAATGAGCTGAAAATCGCTTTAAAGCAAACAAAGGAGCTGCAGATTCTCTGTAAGTTCATGACTACAAGCATCCCTTTCACATTTTCACTGTTTTCACATTACCATTTGATTGATTGTTATAATAAAAATATTGTTAATCTTTAAAGGACCACTATCTAACAATTAAGGGGATCTATCGGCAGAAATTTAATATAATATTGTTTTCTTTAGTGTATAATCACCTGATAATAAGAATCTCAGGAAATGTTACACACTGTTCCTTTAAAACTTGCTAAACTGCTGACATGTTTACAACCTGTCTGATAAGACTGTCCTCACAAGAAAAGGAAAGCGTATAAGTTGACCTGACATGGACCTCTAGCAGCCGTGGGAATTATGACTCATGCCTGTCAGGAACAAAGGCAGAAGTAACGTGATGTTATAGCGCCACAAAATCTTAAAGGAAAGAGTTCAGGATGGAGGGTTGGCTTGGCAAAGTGTGGCTTTTAAGTCTTTTAACCATTACCACAATCATTTCCTCACCTTAACCAAGTGTTTTTTGTGCCTTAAGATAACATTGAAAGTAGCAGTAGCGGGGCGCTGCTGTAGGTCACCTGGTAGAGCAGGCGCCCCATGTACGAAGACTGAGTCCTTACCACAGCGGCCCGGGGTTCAAATCTGACATGTGGCCCTTTGCTGCATGTCATCCCCTCTTTCTCTCTCCCTTTTAATACTATCTCTGTACTATCAATAAAGGCATAAAAGCTCAAAAAAAATAAATAAACGAAAATAAAGTAGCGGTAGCAGATCAGTTTTGGAAGGCAACGAGAAACGATGTTATTTCGCTATTAGCATCATATCAGAAAATGCTCACTTTTAAAGGGGATGACACAACTTATTTGGTCATTTAATTTGGAAGACTTGATTGTGCAATTTTACTGTGTTGCCAGATGTCAGCAATTAGTTTGGAGTGTCAGGTTTGATCATATCTGATAAAAACAGTGAGCAAACTTACAAAAATGAGATCGAAATTGTAATAAAACTGAGTAATCCTGTCTCCCATACCCATTAGGAAAAAAACGTAATGTCTAATGAAATTATGTCTGACTGAGAGTAGAGGTTTGATTCAGTGCGGAAATGATTACTCCATTAATTGGTTAGCCAGTCGACAGAAAATGAATTAATTCCGACAATTTTTCTAAATCTAAACATTCATTAGTTCAAGCTTCTCAAATGTGAGGATTTCCTGCATTTCTCTGTTTTATTTAGCTGTAAACTGAACATCTTTGAGTTTTAGACTGTTGGTTGGACAAATCAAGCAATCTGAAGATGCGACGGTCATTTTTCTTAATTTAATTATTAATTGATGAATCTGCAAATAAAAATTGCAGTTACATGGTTTCATTTTAGACAGTAAAATCTCACTCAATCACGCCCGTTGTTGATCACTGCACTGATGATGTGTGTTAGTTAATATTATATGTAATGAGCCAAACATCCAAAATAAACCATGAATACTTTTCCAGATGTGGGTCCATTGATTGCTCACAGTGGATCCAAGGCTCTGGCTGGCTCCTCGCATTAATACATGTGAACGCTGCATTTCAACACCTCGCCACCCACCAGCTTTTCCCTGTCTGCGGGCCAGCACTTCCCATTTTACACTTGAAGCATTTAGCTGGCACTCTTATTCAGAGTGAATTGGCCTGGATGGAACAGTAGACTGAGCTTCAGTTCTTGTATGACTGAAATAATAAGCAAGTTAAAATCAGGAATGCAAGGTCAGAGCCTTGCACTGTTACCATGACATTTTCTTTGCGGCTCTACTGCAGTCGTGTAAAGGGTAAAGTGCTCAGAGAAAAAAAACACAGGGGATTTGCTAAAGAAAGTCAATGAAAGAGGAGAACAAAGAAAATGTGATTCGGTGGGGAGATGGTGATGTCAAGTGTTTGTTAGGAAATTGCATTTAATGGAATTAGAAAGTCACTTTGCAGATCTGACTGGTGAGAGAAGATAGTTCTTCCTCTATTAGGGAGTCTGTGAAAGAAAAGACTGGATGGAGTGGATTGATTAACAGGCTGGAACTCGAAAAAGGAGCTTAGGAAAGCAGAAAAGCCTAATTTTCCTCACTGCTTAAGATGGCACACAGCAGTGTGAGATAGGGGACAAAAAGTGAAAGCAAAGCCTCCCATAGAGCTAGATACTAAAAAGCCCCTATACACACCGCATGGTACACTCACACAGGTGTTTTTCACTGAATTTGTCCTTTTCAGGACTGTAGACATGTTTGAAATCTCCATCCCTCTCTTGTTAAAATAGTTGCACCTGTTAAGGTATGACAATGTCCACTTTCGCCATTCTGAAGGCCTCAGCATGCAACCAAATAAACTAGGTCATACAAAGAGTTTGTACCTGTTCTGAATGGCCACACTGGATGGTGAATGATGTGTTTTATAGTCTGCATGTGATGTACAGATGGGGCTACCAGCACACACTTTTCAGACAGTCTCTCTCTTTTTTTGAAGACATTCATGCTGTTACAATCAATTGTACAGACACAAAGCGACAGAAAAAAGTTGTGTGAACACCTGACCGATCAGTGCGTATGTGGCCATGATTGTCTGCTTTGAAAAGTTTCAAAAAATGTTAGAAGCAGCCACCTGATTCCACAAATGAAAAGAGGCTTTCAGACAGTTAGACGACCAAACAATCACTTTGTTTGACGCAGACCGAGGCCTATATAAAGACCTATTTCACTTCAGACATTAAAAGCTCCAAGGATCTGATTTTATCTAGCCGTGAGGTGAATAGATTGCAACCAACTGAAGTGTGGTGGTGGCCGACGCAAAAACGCAAATGGCCCTCTCTAGAGCCAGTTGGAGTAGAGCCAGTGTGTAGAGAGAGTGTGTGTGTGTACGTGGGAAATGAGTGGTGAAACAAGAGAGAGAGAGTGGCGGCGACAGTAACGAGTAACGTTATCGACTCCGGCCCAAGCAGGACAAGTTAACAGTGTTTGGTTTGTCCGTTCTGTGCTATTGTAGAAACATGGTGGTGCAACATGGCGGACTCTGTGGAGAGGGGACCCACTCCCTATGTAGATATAAACGGTTCATTCTAAGGTAACGAAAACACGATTCTTATTATCAGGTGATTACACACTAAAGAAAACATACTTGTTAATATCATATTCTATTTCTGCCAATAGATTCCCCTAATTGTTACACACTGGTCCTTTAAAACTTGCCAAACACAGGTGTAACCAGTACCAATAATGTTGTCTGCACTTCATTCCAGAGCCCTGGTATAGATATTTTTCACAGCAAACATTTTGGCATGTCATAGCAGGAAAAGCACAGCTATAGCTCCAGTAATTGATGAAAATCAAAACAACTAAAGTCCTTTTAGGTGAGCCTCTGGTAGTGTGCATACTGGTTTTGCTTACTGGGGTACTTGATAACTTGATACAGCCATCATTAAGAAAATGTGTTTGCTTTTCCTACTGTGACAAGTCAAAATGTCTTGTAACCGCCTTTGGGTTATTTCAGTAATATCCAAAGGATATTTTCTTTGTTTGCCATGCTTATAGTTATTTGAGCTGTAATGAAGTGATGCAAGTGTTTACAATGAGTGTATTGTAATTTACTGATGGCACTGAATGCAGATTAAATAGTTTGTATGAACGGTGGATTTATTTGTATTTTCTTTTATAAACCTTTTATTGACAATTAGCAAAGTGAACATAGAACAATACAAAAACAGATAATGCCGGGGGATCAGAGCACTGCCAGAAAACATAAATCAATTCATACAAATGTTATACAGGGCACATAGATTTATGGTTTTGATAGCTTTTCTATTTTAAAAATATAAGATTGAAGCCATGCATTGTTTGGGTTAATTTTCAAAGATGTTTATGATTGGAAAATTTTGATTTATGAATATGAGATTTTGCAAGATCAAAATAATAATATAATATTGATTTGCTTTGGTAGAAAGGTAAGAAAAGAAGCCAAATAATACCTTTTCATAGGAGAGGGAAAATTCTGAATCAATATATTGGGAAACAAAAGTGCAAATGTGTTGCCAAAAATACAAGAGTGTGGATAAGACCAAAATACATACATACAGACATAAATCTTTTGGAAACAGTTGACAAAATGAGCAGTCCACAACAATGTCCTGTGTAGAAATACCTTGGAGGGATAGAAGTGATGAATCATCTTAAAAGTCACTTCCTTAATCAGATATTTAGAAGGTAGGCACCATATTTTCTTCCAGTCCAGGTCTGATGTAAGGTTTCTCTAGTAGGAAACAGCATTTGGAACAGAGACCATTTATTTTTAAAATAAAGTACGTACTGTATATCACAGTTATTATTGTTCATTTTAGAAGAGAAACAGATCCAGCCAACACCAGTAACAACAAGTTCCAGTGGTAGTAAAGTCAATTCAGATGCTGAGTTTAATAAAAAGCATAACAACACCAGAAGGGATTGCATCAAAAAGTAAAGCATATTCTCTTGGTGGTATAGAGAAACCATACTTAAAGGTCCCATATTGTAAAAAGTGAGATTTTTATGTCTTTTATATTATAAAGCAGGTTTAAGTGCTGTATAAATAATGTTAAACTATCAGAACGCTCAACATACGGAGAAATACATACAGCCTGTATTCAGAAATTGTACGTTTGAAACAAGCCGTTAGGATTTCTGTCCATTTGTGATGTCACAAATATACAATATTTAGACCATTACACAGTTTTAAATGTAAACATTCTAAATGTGTCTCAGTTTATTTCCTGTTGCAGTGTATGTATATAACATCAGCTGACAGGAAGTAAACATGGACCCAAACTGTTGCCTAGCAATGCAATTCCGTTGCCATTCCGTCAAAATGCGCTAAAACGGAGCGTTACACACTACACACTGCAGAAGAGTTAGTTTAGCTCTGAGAATATCTAGTAAATGTACAGTGCACGTTTGTGCAGAAATAAATGCTGCAGCACTTCCAGACCAACAGAGGTTTTCCGTGTCTTGTGAAGTGTCGGGGCTCCGCAGCGAAAAACGCTATCGTCTCCGACCAAAACTCAGCATTGATTCATGGAGAGACCTTCGTCTGGTCAGCTAACATAACTGCCAAGCAGGTGAAATATAGAGTGATATTGTGGTTTTAGCTGACGTGTGTCGCCTCACTGTTTTGAGCGATGCTTGTTCATGTCTATGTAGAGCGAGCACAAGTGCGAGCCCGACGCTGACTTTCGTTGACTTAACGGCCACAAGTGTCGCTGTGTCGCTGTGTCGCTGACAAGCATTTCTGATTCTTACAAACAGTCCCTTTAAAGATGCCCACCTCTCAATGTGTTGGTACTAAAGTGTATATTTTAAGATCTAGTTGGTATAGGAATAAACGACAAGGGACATTTTTAACCCTAAACTTTGCCTTTAAAATATTATTTTCCTCTCATCATTTGGATTAACTTTAGTTAAATAATATTCACTTGTGGAACAAGCGCGTCGTTTTATATGGTACTTGGGTAAGTGAGGTTGAGGGGCATTAATGCTGCTTCACTACAAGAGGCTAAACTTAAACACATGATTACAAATTACCAAAGAATTATAGTAGTCCTTGAGCTTCTCAGAAGCTAACAGAAATAGATAACAAAGAAAATAATGTAAAAACAACAATGTAGAGGAGAATTCAGGCATCTCTCCTGTATTATTTGGCCCACCCAAAAAATACAGCAACAGTTTTCGTTTGAGAAAATAAGCATGTTGACTTTCTCAGGGAGAATCTGAGATCTCTCCTTACTGACTGTGTCCCCAGCTGTGGAGAACACTCTTTCTGATGGTGTTAAGGAGGCCTGAACACAGAGGTGGTGGAGAGCTGTGAGAGAAGACGAAGAGTGTCCTTCTTACCCCACCACCAGAGGGCAAGATCTTCTCAGGTAGGGATAGGAGGAAGGCCTCTGTTGACTAACACTCTTCAACTTTTCATGGATGATTGGTGCAGTGTTTTGCTGTAGAATGAGGGTGCTTTCACACCTAACCCATTTGGTTCGTTTAAAACTAACTCAGGTCTGTTTGCCCGGTTAGTACGTTTTGTTTGGGCTGGTGTGAAAGCTGTCAATTGAACCCTGGTGCAGACCAAACAACCGAACTACCTCTGGTGCGGTTCTTTTTTTGTGTGTGAAAGCAAACAAACCAACCAACAACAGGATTTTATGAGAGCAGATATGTGATTTTAGCTTGATTTCAAAAGCTAATCTACAAATAAATCCATCTGCTGATCGTGAATCATCATAAAGTGCAGCCGATTTACAGTTTAATAATAATGCTTATAATTTGTGATGAGTTACTGTCAGTCTGTATAACTTCATGTTTACTCCTCTGGTCCGTTTGTAAAAAGTCAGTGTGAACAGAAACCGGAGAACTAAAATGCAACAATATATAATTTTTTCCCTTGGTCCGGACCAAATGAACCGAACTTCAGGTGCGAAAGCGTCCTGAGGCTCCTCCTCAGCTTTCGGTGTTCTTTTGCGAAGAGTTTTTCAAATGCAGAGACTCTGGTTTCCTTGGAAACGGGAAGATGAAATATAAAATTTACCATATTATTGTATATCCAGGCTTATTTCTTTGTAGTTTGAACTAGAGCTTGCACAATTAATCGAATATTAATCGCAATCACGATTTTGGCTTCCAACAATTAAATGAACATGGTCGACTGCGATATTGATGTTTAAAATGCTTTGCTCATAGAAAACTCTGCTGCATATTAAATTAAGCGTTCAACAGCCAGCCACCAGGGGGCGATCAAGATGTTTGGCTTCATTATTGGGGAGCCTCATGCCGCTGCTCGCCCACCCTACAGCGAAAGCCTGTTAAAAACGTTCCTGAATGTTGCGGCTGCGGTCCAGAGTAGAAGAGTAATATATTCTAAATACAGATACAGAGATCTTATTTATCCCCGAAGGGCAATTCAGTTTCTACAGTCCACCGAGACATATACACATTCATACTGCACATTCATCAATGACAGAGGGAACACAGTAGGTGGCATATGGGGAGGTGTAAGATCAATAAAAGTACAGGAATAAAAAGATTTGAAATAAAAACAATAAATACAAGAATAAAAACAAGACAAGATAAAAGAATAAAGGAATTAATAGAATAAAGTGCCAAGAGTATTGCACATTACAAATGACATTCCACGAATGTACCTAATTGCAAACACGGACAACCATTATATGATTTGTGCAAAATAACTATACATTCAAAGTAAATTAAATTTTTTTTTTCATTCATTCAAGATAGCTACTCTGCGTTCAGCAGTTTAATGGCGGAAGGAATGAACGACTTGGAGTAGTGGTTTGTCTTTCTGGGAGGTGGCAGATAGCGCCGTCCTGAAGGCATTAGTGAAAATGCATTGGACAGGATGTGGTCGTGATTAAAAATATTTTTGGCTTTCTGGAGAACACGTTTCTCCCAGAGAGAGTTTAAGTCACTCTGCTGGGCTCCGGTGACTTTGGAGCAGACTTTCACGGTATTGTTTAGGCAATTCCTGTCCTTCATAGACAAACCGTTAAACCAGCAAATTAATGAAAAAGTTAACAGGCTCTCAATATTGGACAAGTAGACAGTACACAGGATAGATCTACACACACCAAAGGAGTTCATTTTCCGCAGTAAATGGATTCTCTGTTGACTTCGCTTAACAATTGACTCAGTGTTTACATCGAACTTGAGATGAGAGTCAAACACTGTACCCAGGTACTTATAAGAGTCCATGATTTCAACATCTTCCCCATGAATTATACTAGGAGTGGGATTAACCTTGTTTTTCCTAAAGTCAATCACAAGTTCCTTCGTTTTTGAAAAGTTGAGATCAAGGACATTTTTGTCACACCACTCGACAAAGGCAGGACGAGCGCAGCCATGATCTGACTCTGCCCCCTGGAGGAGCGACAGGAGTCGACAGTCATTTTGCCTGTCTGCTCTCTGTTACTGAATTCAGGTGTAGAAGAACATTATTTTAAATCTTACTTTGATGCAAAGATTTGTACATTAGCAGACATGTTGCACAATATGGGAGTAAAGCAGGGCTCGGTTTATTAAATGTGAAAGTGCATTACAAATATTTTGTCCCTAAAATCAATGCATAATCATGATAAATAATTGTGATATCAATATTGCTCAACATAATCCTGACTATCATTTTGGCCATAACTGTGCAACCCTAGTAAGAACACACAGCAAAGGTATCATAAAAGTATGTCTAAAACATCTTCCTCTTCATCCTCTTCCCCATCCTGAGCCCGCACTGTCACCTCACCAGCCTTCTCTAACAGCTGAGAGGGAGAGTACCTTATTATTGTTGCTATGTACATTATTACATTCAAAATGAAAATACACCTTGTAATAAATATAACTCACATTTTAATGACTATTACTTCACTCACTGCTCACTCCATTATAGTGGCCTCCTCGAGAAACGCCATCATAACAATTTCACAGTAAGGGTCACTTCTTTATATGAATTGGGACTAGGAAGTGTGTTTTGTTTTTTTGCACCTGGTAACGTTTAGATAGGTCACCCCAGACATTTTCTTTGATGGTGGCCACAAACTGTGAATCTCCCTCTTGAATCCTGAAGTGCTCCTCCAGCCTTTGAAGGAGAGGCAGAATCTGGCCACATGCAGCAGGTCGGTCGCTTAACACGCACCGGCTGGATGTGAACAGAATGATGAACTCCTCAGCCTTCCTGAAGTCATCGTCTGTGACCTTTTCAAGTCTGAGATGAAATCATTAAAATATTATAATGTATATATTGTACATTAAGTTGCAACATTATTTGTTTTTAATCATGACATGAATTTTCATCATGCTGACATGAACTAATTTTTGAAGTCATACATTATTATGTTTGCTTAGACTATTCATTAATATCTACTAGTTCTCTATGAGTAATGAAATATAGGTTGCTGGTTACTCCCTTTACACACAACTTTTTACCTTTTTTACATATATTGCATTTAGATGCATGTGAGCCCACACTTTTGAACGTTTTGCCCTGTCAGTTATTACTGGAGAGCAAACACGCAGTTATGCAACGTCAAATGTAATCGCCTGGCGCTGGCAGCTTCGTACCATGCCAGCCATGTTAAAATGAAATAATATCAAATACTGATAGCGGCACAGTGACCCTGATGAAGACCTATGTTGGTCGCAACACGTTGGTCATTTTAAACAATTATTGCCATGTTAAATAAAGGCATTTTAATTTTGTTCAAACACTACAGTGTGCCTTGGATTATTTTTGAGGGAGACTTGCATTTTGTATTTTTTTCCATCCATGCAATGAGCCCTTCACAAGACTGAATGAGCCCAATACACCTGAAGGATCCAAAGAGCACCTATATGTGATTACCACAGAGACCCAGCAGCGCTTCTACTCCATTGTCTTCACCGATAGCGACCCAGTTTGCTCAGGAGCTTATCAATATTTCGGTACCAATCAGTTAGGAACCGGTACCAATTTATTAACGATTCTCGATATCCATCTCTTAACAAAATTGAAGCCATGCATGCTCTCGCTCTTTATTTTTCCTGTAACTAGTCCCCAACTCAATAATACCCCAAAAGTAGATAGGAAGATAACATTACTATTGAGTATATAGTAAACAAATTGAGGGTGCTGTTAACAAAGCCTGGTACAGGAGAACAGTGCTACACATTCAAAGGGAATTCCTGTTGTGAGGAGTCAAACATGCGCCGTGAAAAAAGTCTTGTTTGTACATGTAGTTTGGTGACATCAAATATTTCCCAGAGGTCTCATCAGCCAGATAAAGTGAGAGCATCTGTGTGAGTGTGTAGGGCTTTTTGATTTTAAACTGCTCTTAAAGTTAATATTTTCAATCAACTACAGTAGAATTACATTAATTACAAATATGTGAAATGAAAAACAAGTGGGTTAAACTGAGTTATGTCCATATTTGATTGAATCATTGTTGATTCTACGCCATCCACATTTCAATCTTACATTATGGTATTTTTAAAAGTCTCATATTATGCTCATTTCCAGGTTCATAGATGTATTTTAATGTTGCACTAGAACATGTTTACATGCTGCAATGTTCAAAAAACCCTTTATTCTTCTCATACTGCAGCCTGAGTCTGCCTGCCTCAGAGCCTAATTCAGCCTCTGTCTGAAAACCACTGATTTACAGCCTGTCTCCTCCCACTCTGCTCTGATTGGTCAGCGTTTCTGTCAATCAAACGTCCTCAACAACACAGAGTCACTATCAACCCCCCTCCCGGTGTAACTCAGCTCTCACTGAGGGAGAAAACTACCTGTAGCTCTGAAGGGAGAGCGATCAGCTAAGAAAAGTTTATAAACCAGAAACTTCACCCAGCGCACGTTACCGGAGGAATCTGATCAGAAATCGGCGACAAATGATGAACATCTGCGGTCCAGACTCCAGGTTCTCCTGACGGTTTCTCTCAGGTAAATAATGCTATTTATAGCTCTGTTAATTAGCTCAGTGTTTACATTCTGCATCAACTCTGTAAACCGTATGGATTTCTCACAGATCCATCTGTGAGAAATGACTGACAGAATCATCCCAGGGGAGAGCAGACAGCTGAGAGCTGACAGCTGAGAGCAGATAGTTGTTTACAACAGAGCTAACCCGTTAGCATGTAGCTACATGCTAACGGGTTAGCTCCATGCTACCGCTATGAGACGGTGTGTAAACACAGCGACCATCAGGGTGGAAAATAGAAGATGTGAAACAGTAGTCAGTTCATTATTTCTGGTAAAAGACACCTGATAAACGTAGTAAAGTAATCAGAGTAATGGTTATTAGTAGGAGCTGTCTCTGTGTTATAATGACTGCAGACCACCGGAGCTTAGTTTACCATAGTTTACCTGAGCTGAAAGACTTTCTCCTGTACCATGTCAACATAACTGCAGGTGGGATGATTAAAATGCTGTGAATAATTAATATTGTCATCTGTCTACTCAAATAAAGTTTGACTGTGAAACAGAAATGTGTTGTGTTGCTTACAGTCACTATCTACTACCTGTACTCTTCTACATGCATGACATCAAATATATATATTATATATAAATATCAGCTGTTTAAACAGTGTAATTACATAAAGCCTTTGTGAAAGAACATGTTATATTTAGATGATGGGAGTACATGAAACCTGTTCTGCTGGATCTTGCAGACTAACTGTAGGAGCTACTTTGGTCAAGTTCGGTTGTGGATTACACAGTGACGCGCTGTGGGGCGGGGTCAGCTACTGGAGGTTCTGCTCTGGTTCGACCAGGAAACCCTTATATGGCTTGCATTTCTCTAATGACGTCAGAAGAGAAGGAAAAAAAGCAAAGTGGTTTTCGACACCCATTTCCGGACAGATGGAGCAGGAGAAAAAGAGAGGATGGTCTTTTATGATACTATGGTGGCCTGTAGACACACTGGGGACAGATATTAATGTTTTAAAGACATGGAAAAGTGCATTTTACATAATAGGTGACCTATAAGGGATTTTTTTCTCTTATTTTATCAGTGAGACGATCTCATGGATAACTTCATTATGCCTCTCAGTTGCTTAAAGACATACTGAAGATCAGCATACTCAAAAGAATCATCATTTAAATGGTACAGGTGTCTGTTGTTTTGACTGATGAGACCTCTGCCTCTGCTTGATTGACATCTCCCCAATATGTTGTAGTGTTTCGGCATCTGTTGGGACCTGTTAACATTCATTTATGAACAGTATACGAGTTGTTTCATAACTCACTCCTCATATAATAGATTCTCAGTACTTAACTCTGTAGTGTGCAATGAAATGAGATTGTGGACATTTCACGTCAACACTCTCAGGTGTAGGAGGTCACAATTTTCCTAGTTGAATTTTCCAACTTCTGACCCCAAAGTGCGTGACGCCAACCTTAAACAAAAACCATGGCTGACGTGACAAACTTTGGCAAGTGTACACACAATTGACCTCTCAGCAGTGCAGTCTTCACATTTTTTCTCACTTTTTAAACTGTATTTTTGCTCCCCCCCAACACAGAATTTGAATAGTGCTACAAAACTTTCAACCCCTGTAGCACCAGTGCTATGTGGAAAACAAGTTAACGTACAGCCCTGGCCTATGTCTCTCAGAATTTCTTGGCTAAAACAGAAAATTGAGAAGATTATTTTTGTAACCTTCAGGTCGCTGCAGCATGAGCTAACATGGAGCCAGGTGTGGAGACGCAAGGAGAGGAGAACGCGGATCACAGAGAGGTGAGTAAAAAGGAGATAAAGATGCGGAAAAGGCACATGAGGGAGAGACGGAAGGTGAGATGGACAAATGACATATTTTCTTTTCACCTTCAGAGAGTGGGAGGTGGAACAGCTGGTTCCTCCGTCTCACAAAAAGCACATTTCTTCCATTTTTCCATCAGTTATTCAGTTGAGATCATGTTGAGCACAAAGCAAAGAGATCAGGATTTCTTTTGCTTAATGGGTGTATTTGTGACACTGTGGGTGAGCCTGTGTGTTTGATTAGTTCTCACTATGCTCTTCTACCCCGAGATCATCACTGTGTCACTAAAACACTGCTCGCTATACACACCCACACACACTCACACACTTTGTCTATGTGAGTGTGTGTTTCTGTAAATGTGTTTGGTAAGTGTGTTGACTTTGCGCCTCCGCTATCTGAAATGGCATCTTCGTTTTCTTACCCTTCATTACTTTGTGCGCGTGTATGTGTGTTTGTGCATCGACGTGTGTGTCTGTGTGCGTTTTGTCTGTGTGTGTAATGAGGAAAACTGCCATTTGGGGAAACCAATTACCACAGGTAAATAACATAACCCTTCGCTCTAAGATTTAGCCAAACAATGAATTTATAAAGAGGAAAATCCTCCTCTTACACACACACACACACACACACACACACACACACACACACACACACACACACACACACACATTGCATTGCCTCACATTCATTACCCTTCCCACAATCTTAAATTTTACCTTGTAAAATTAACCTCAAGTCATATGTCTTTATCTCTTAAATCAGCTTTTTTTCCTCCATGAGGATCAGCAAAGATTGTGTGCTGTTCCTCATAAGTCTCCACAAGTTTAGATAAACCCCAACGCATGCTCATTTGCACACATTTCCCCCTGGGACTGAGTGTAATTATGAGTTTGGCCTGGAATGGTGTGATAACTAATAAAACAGAGATTTCTGGGGGAAATAAGGAAGAGAAAATTAAAGTGTTGGAGTGTACAAATCCTAATTAAAATAACGCAGTGTTTATGGTGTGCAGGACACACAGAGAGCGAAGAGGAGGGAGAGCAGGGGATGAAGAAGTATTGGCATTAGAGCAGGGAGGGAGAGGGGAGGGACACAGTGGGTGAGGAGGGAGGGTTATCATATTTTCACAGGAATTTCCTCATTTAAAATCTTCATTAGGCGCTCCCTCACTTTATATTTGTTCTCTGCTCCTCCATCACGCTGCGGCAGCCTCCGGTCCTCAGCTGCGTGGAGCGATATACTCTGCCTCAGTGTGTGTGTGTGTGTGTGTGTGTGTGTGTGTGTGTGTGTGACAGGGAGAGACGGAGCGAGCAAAGCTTCGTGTCCAAGTACGTGTGCATGCTGGCTCCTGATTATCCTTTGAGTTTATTAATTACAACTCTTTGTCATTCATCCAGGTTCTATCAGTCTCCACACAGAACACTCTTCCCTCTTCTCTACCATCGTTTTCTTTATTTCCATTACGTTTCTGTCTCCACTTCTCCTCCTCCTTATCCTCCTCCTCCTCACCCTCCTCTTCCTCCCCCCTCTCACGAGAAGAGCAAACACTGGTTTTGCGTCAAATAACAAAAGACTTTTAACGCGTGAACAAATAATTTGCTCTCTCCACACTCTATCTCTTACAGCTGTCACTCCAGGACGAGCCTGTTGATTTGATCATCTTTTCTTCTCGGTAAATAGGCCTGTCTGGATTTAATCGTTTAACACACATAGGCAGAGGTATAGATCTTAATCTGACTAATCCTGGATTACAACTCGGCTATCAGACACTGTATGTGTTTGTCTGATATTTGAATGAGTGAGTGAGTGAGTGAGTGGATCTTTATGCAATGCACAAGTCTCTGTTTTCATTCTTTATTTCTTAGTTGGATCCCCGTTGGCTTTCACAAAGTAGTTAATCTTCCACATCAAATAATAAAAATATACAATATACATTTTAAATCAAATACATTTTTAGTTGCCTAAACTCGACCAAACTTTGAAGGGACAGTGTGAAGCATTTTCTAGGGCGTGATAATAACACATTAACGCAAATTTGTTTTAACACCACTTACTTCTTTAACACATTTGCTTTCAAAGCTAGAGTGAAAATACTGGTTTATGGACAATATTTGTCATTGTTTTGTGTTGTTAATTGATTTCCAATAATAAATACTGTATATACATACATTTGCATAAAGCAAGCATATTTGTCCACTCCCATGTTGATAAGAGTATTAAATACTTGACAAATCTCCCGTTAAGGTACATTTTGAACAGATAAAAAATGTGTGATTAATTTGTGATTATCTGCGATTTTCTTTAGTGTATAATCACCTGAAAATAAGAATCTTTGTGTTTTTGTTACCTTAGAATGAGCCGTTTATATCTTCATACGGAGCGGGTCCTCTCCATGGAGCCGGCCGCCATGTTTCTACAGTAGCCCAGAACGGACAAACCAAACACTAGCTCTAGATAGGGCCATTCCCATTTTTGCGTCAGCCACCGTAGTTCTCCTACACGCTTGGCACAGTTGGTTGCAATCTGCAACCTCACTGCTAGATGCCGCCAAACCCTACACACTGCCCCTTTAACCCTTGAGTTAGCAGATGCTTCTAGTTTTTGTAATCGAACCGATTAACAACCTATTTAGTCATGAGGAATAAGGACTTTTCAGAGAGACTTTGCGAGTGAAAGGAAAAAATTAAAATTATACAAATATAAACTGAAAACAAACCTAAACAAATCATGTTTATTTGTTTGTTATTGAATATTTTGAATCCTGCCTCATTTACATTCATGTTTACTTGCTAGCAGTCTGCCTCCTCCTTTCCTCTGTTGGTGTATTGCTGCACATTACCGCTACCAACTGACGATTAACAAAATAACATTAAATCAGCGTTGCCTCTGCACGTGTGTGATGCAAACAAAACGGAGAACCAGTCATGAAAAGATTCCTCCGTAGTGTTACTACTGGTCAAAAACCACAGGGTACCTTTTTGTGGGCTGTCTACTGCAAACCCAGACAGGTGAGTAGGAAAGTGAACTCATGCAGAAGAAAGTTTGAATTCCTAGAAGTTGTCAGCAGTATTGAAAATGTTTCTGTAATAGACATCCGTCAGGCATCAGGCACTCAAGCTATCTTTATACTAAAGCCTCAGGCTGCAGCAACCAACTAAAAGTCATTCAAGTCAGTTACAACACACCATTAATAATTGATCATACATCCCTAAAATAAGACAAACATAACATCTGAAGATGTTTCTCATTTTATGGATGCATATTTTTAATCAATTATTACTGGTCAAAATAATAACAACATGAATCTGTTTTTGCTTCAGTGAATGTTTGACTGGATTTTAGTTAGTTTATTTTAGCATTTTCCAGACATAAGCTCTACAGTTCTCAACCACAGTACCTGACATGTATTATACCAATAGCATAAACCAACGTATACTAGTTTTTCATACTTACTAGTCTGTTATTCCAAATGACATTTTGCATAAACAACAGGATTTATGCAAATTTTAATTTGGAGCCCCCCGTTAGCTATGAAAGTTGCTCTCACACTCAGCACAGAAAGAACAATGACGAACAAATGTAGCTGACCGATAGCTAGTCTGTTTGCATGCATGTGATGTGTGTGTGTTACTCTCTAAATACTCTGTAATGTGGCAGTATATTTGTATGGATGCAATGTGACGGTATTTGTTTTCATTAACAGCTCTGACATTTTCATTTTTGAGAGAGCTGAACATATCACTTTTCACTTTTCCTCTCCGACAGCCCAATATTCCACTTTAATAACACTTTTAAGAATGTCCATTGTGTGCATAGTTGAGGTATCCAGTGTATTGTGTGTGCACGCATGTTTGTGTGGAACTGTGTGCCACATATAAACACATGTATGACCTCTTTCCCGTGTCTGCTCCGCACAGGCTTCAGCTTTCCTGCATGACTGAACAGACACAATGTAGCTGTCTGGGTAACCCGTGACAACCAAAACACACCCGTCCCTGACCCACATGTCTGTTATTGGTGTCTGTCGCCAAACGGACTACACACACACACACACACACACACACACACACACACACACACACACACACACACACACACACACACACACACACACACTTGCATACATGCATGTGCACCTAAGACAGAGATGTCAGTGATGGGAACTTCAAACATGTGAGAACTGAGAGCGACAGAATTTCATTTTTTTAACCAACATCAAAAATGTATTAATTTGTGAGTAAAATCCATTATATTGAAGAAATTAAATGACCATGAAACAGACACTTATGACCCTTAACTCGAAGTCGGTGTGTTCTGGAGTAAAATGACTAAAACTGCAAACAAAGAACCTCTTTACACACATCTTTATTGCCTGTTACACGCTTTAGGATCATCAGGTTGATCTTGAACCCAATTTGCCTCCTGATAATCAGACAAGCGACCCAGTTTCAGGCCGGTCTTAAATGATTATCTTGTCCGATAATCTCAACTCTGCAGACGTGCATGCAGGCCAGTCGTGACCACCCACAATTCAAATTGTACTTATTAAGTAGAATATTTACAACTTGTGCTATGAGAGTAATACCAGCTGTCTCACATGTAATAAATCCTTGATGTTATGTGTGAAAGACTGATGGTGTTTCCCCAAAGGGACATGCACATCAATGTGTGTGTTGTTGTTAACAAACAAGGTTTCTTCATATCACATCATCTTCATTAGCCGTCGTCATGGAATTGTAGATGTTCAAATTTCCATTTTTGTTCAGATGACACCTGAGAAACTCCTCCACCTGTTAAAGATTGTGTTATGACCAAGAGTTACTACATAGACCCTGTAGTGAGATTGTTTTCTCAACTTGTACTGTCACATTATAAGGGAAGTATGCCCAGTCTTCACCCATGTAAATATCCCATCAAATTTACTTAAGCCTACAATAACAGATTTTTTTAATGGCCACTTTTAAGGCAACTGTGGGGCGGCAGAAGTTATAAAAATGACATTGACACATCAGCACCATCGTCTGTATGGATGGATGGACGACGTGTCTATACTTCCTCTTACTGTACAAAAGTGAAGCCAAAATACCCCGAATACGGGAGCTGCCACCTTGAGATTTTGACGTCATTCGGAGCCAGAGTCTGCGCAGTAGTGATCAGGGTGGGCTGGAGCCGTGGTATCGGGTTCTGCCCACACACCCGCTTGAGCCAATCATGAGCTGAGCACGGCTGCAGCTTGCTAGTGTAAGCCACCTAGCTGCTACGTTAGCATCACGGTAGCTGTTTAGCTAGAAAGACACAACAATTTTAGTTCTTTATTTTGTGCATATAATAAAATAAAACAAAACAAAAGAAAAGAGAATATACAATAACATAAATAAATGCACAGGTGGTTTGGAAAGAACCCCCGAGGGCTTGTAAAAGGAACCCACATTGAAATTAAAAACAGCTGTATTACAATTTACAAACAGACTAAATATTTTTAAAGTATCTAAAAGAAAGGAGAGAATACTATTTCCTAACAAGAAATGCTAGAGATAAAACAACAGGAAGGAAAAAAAACAACAACTAACCATAATATCTCTGTAACCATATTTATGATCAAACTGACTCGTGTTCTATTACACAGACTGGTGACGGTTATGGAAAGTTAAAGTTACATCTCCTCTCTCGTACAATTCCCAAGACTCCGGCTGCGACTACTTCACTCAGAGCAGCTGTCAATCATGACGTCTCACCCCCTTTTTATACCATCAAATAAATAATTCAAACCAAACTTATCAGAAACATGAACACTTGAACATACATCAGCGTGATAAGAACTACCTAAAATGACAGAAGCTGTTTTCGGGAAAAATGGATTTGACGTGTACTTTGACTTTTTAGTTTGGCTCATGTCCCATCCAATAACATGGAGGGGACAGGCTCTATGACCTGTACTGCAACCAGCCACCAGGGGGCGATTAAGATGTTTTGGCTTCACTTTTGGGGAGCTGTCATGTCCTCCATCTCTATATACAATCTATGATCAGCACCTTTTAAGCTGATGCAGTGAGCTTTTTAGCAAACAGTTGCTTATATACACATCCAGCAGTTATGGAGCAACGGTATTCATTTGAATCGTGTTTCTGGCCACCTGGTGAATTTAAGTCCAATGTTCAGTCTGTTCACTGACTGTGTCTGCTGTCTGGTGCTGAGCAGGTAGTGAGCAGAGGGTTTTTAGAGCTTTTTCACCCAAAACAGCTGCCTGCTGCCGTGGCAGAAAACGTTGCTATGATAGCACTTTCAAGGTGCCCTGTGGAGGTTTTTTTGTATAAAGAAAAAAAAAAAGTTGCTTACATTCAGTGTCTTTCACCAAGGTGCATTCTGTGTATCCTTGAAGTCCAACACACATGTTGAGCACATTTCCTTCCTCATCAAACATTTACGACATTTTTTGGAATATCATAAATCATGCATTGTGTACATCCATGTTTGCTTGCTAGCAGTCTTTTCCTTCCTTGCCTTTGTCGGCACATTATACGTTTCCTTTTGTGTTACTGCTGGCAACCGGTGGCAGGAATGTGTATCACATTGCCAGCATGCTCACACGTGTGCACAATGCAATACTCGTAAAAACCTCACTCCATTGCGCTACTAGTGGTCACAAACTTTACAGGACACCATTAAAACACATATTAGTAAATACTAAAGATTTGTTTTTGTTTTATGTTATGGCCAAATCAGTCTATTGTCACATATTAATAACAGGCCAACAGGAGGAATTGAAAGCTTCTAAGATACAGTTGTTTCACAGTCTGTTTAACATTTGCGATTATGCAGATAGAATTTGCACTCAGGTCACCCTTGGAAATTAATTAGAAATCTTGAATTAGAATTAGAAAATTAATTCTTAAAAGATCAATAGAAAGTGACTCGAGGCAAGACCTCACAAGTTATAAGATGATCACAGCTGTTATCATTTAATGTGTGATGTTCTGTTTCGCTAATGTATACTTTGAGTATGACTTAAATGTGGCGGCTGTGGCTCAGAGGGTAGAGCAGGTCGTCCACCAATTAGAAGGTCCGGTCACATGTCGAAGTGTCCTTGAGCAAGACACTTAACCCCAAATTGCTCCTGAAGGCTGTGCCATCGGTGTGTGAATGAGTATTTAGATTAGAGGGCGAAGTTGACACCTTGCATGGCAGCCTCTGCCATCAGTATATGAATGTGTGTGCGTGTGTGAATGGGTGAATGCTGACATGTAGTGTAAATCGCTGTGAGAGGTCGGAAGACTAGAAAAGCACTATATAAATGCAAGTCCATTTACCATTTACCATTTAAATGACTGGGAGACAAAAACAGGTTTTGACTGACATTATGTGTCACTTTCTTGACATAAGTTATGATTTACAGAGTCTGCTAGTGTGTGACAGGAGGAATAATGTGTTCTTACCTGTGAATAGATCAAATACGGCTGATGTAGGATTATATCATGCAGCCGAATTTACCCAACTACTTTCTTTATACTGATTGTTCCATACAGTTCCTATAAGCACTCTTTATTATGACCACTGCCCACGCAAATTGTTTTATTTCCTTTTTCCTTTATGTAAATTAATGATAAACATTGCATTCACACTTTGTTGTTCCTTAACCCCCTCTGCATGCTGTAGTTGCAAACTATGATATTACGTGCAAATTGGATGTATTTACATGGATTTTTATATAGTCACTATATTATAATTTACTCCCAGGATGCATTTTAATGGCAAACCTTAAGGGATAAAATACTTACAATAACATTGGTATTGCCTTGCTGCTGGTAGTTTGCTGATTGGAATTGTGTGAAAGACCGGAGGCTATGAAACTGTGACTTTGGGTTGAACATTTCTCTTAGCTTTCTTAGACTGTCTGAGACTATCTGTTACTGTTATCCACCTGTGTTACCACAGAAAATTGAGTCAGTTATCTCTGTGCCTCCTGAACATCCTAAAACCTTGATATGTTTTTGTGTGTCTGAAACGATGGCAAATACAATAGACAACAAAAGTTCTGATTTAGTTTCCACTGTCCTCTAGGGCTGTGTACTGGCAAGAATCTTGCGATACGATACGTATCACGATACAGGGGTAAAGATTCAATAGATTGCGATACTCTAAGCAAGGCGATATATTGCTTTTAGGAAAACTGGTGTAAAGAAACACCATATTGCTTATAAAAGACATTTCTGTCTAAAGTGATCTATAATGTCAACTAACATTAGCCACTAGCGATGCACAAAATATGCATTAATTAACCAGCTGAACCTGACCCGACCCGCAAACCGCCAACTTTATGCATTATAGTGGCACAATCAGCAGAAACAAGTGGACTCGAGCGAATTGGCTCGCGGTGTGTGTGTGTGTGTGTGTGTGTGTGTGTGTGTGTGTGTGTGTGTGTGTGTGTGTGTGTGTGTGTGTGTGTGTGTGTGTGTGTGTGTGTGTGTGTGTGTAACGTGACCTCACAAAGATACATGAAATGACCGCAGCCTCTTGACAGCAGATTATGTGGTGGTGGCGCGAAATGTGTTAAAATGACGTGCCGCCACCACGGCTGGTGTGTGTGTGTTTTTGAGAGGAGAGAGAGAGAGAGAGAGAGAGAGAGAGAGAGAGAGAGAGAGAGAGAGAGAGAGAGAGAGAATTGCATGCAATGTTTCTGTAAGTTATTAATAATTTACTTGGAATTTTCCACAAAGCTCACCCGAACCGACCCGCAGGTCAACCCCGCATCACTATTAGTCACCATAAGCTACTGGACATATCAGACCAAGTAACTTTGTAGCAGCGAGTCCCATGAATTTATGCAACTGATCAACATTGTGTTTTATTTTAGGAAAAATGTTATTCGTTAAAAAAAATTACATACTCAAAAAAAAAAAGAATAAGGACAATGGAGAACAAATGAAAATGTCCTGTTTCTCCTGTTGTATGTGGGAAGACGAGGCCGTTCAGTAGGCTGACGTCGGTTAGTCAGTGCCATCAAAAACAGCACCTAAAAGTCTGGAAAGACAACTCAAGTGAAGAATGGAGAGGCTTTGTTTGATAAAGACTTTGGCATCAACCCTGTTGATTAAAGTCTTCTAAGCAGCCTTGAGACTGGTGGTGACGGATGGCGGCTTAACTGTATATTGTGCATGCAGTGATGGGAAGCACGCTACAAGTTTAAAGTTATGGTGAAACTGAAGTTTGAGCGTCTTTAGCTTTAGTCATGTGACGTACTTACGAATGAAACGATCATTTGAGATACTTGAAGTTGAATCGTTTCTTTTCATGCCACTTAGCTGTAGACAACTCTTCATCTTAATGCATACCTCCCTCTCCCGTATTGTTAGATGAGGAGGAGGACAAGGGTTAAATTAATAAATTAGACCTCAACCACATTTGTTGGAAATGTAAACAAAGTATTTGCCAGCTTAAATATAAACACATACCTCCTACAATGACATTGTTCTGCTAGCTACCCACTATGGTCAAGTGTTGTTTATTATGATGGCTGAGGTTTATGTAACCGTTCAAATGAGTCATCAAAAATACTTTGACATTTTAAAGCAAGAGATTTTGTTTGAAAAATACTAATGGACAAGGACACGTTGTATAAGATATCCAGTCGTGAGAGATTTTTTTCTGGGAAGCTCAATCGTGAACACGAGATCGCTATCTTTTATTTTATCTTGTCGAGAAGCAGTCCGTCTGTCTTTGAGTTTAATCTGCGTACATCCAGTTTGCTGCAGACGTCGGCTCGCCGTCCGTCTTTCTGTCAGTACGTCTACTCACCACACTCGTGTTTTTCCCTGTTTATGTTTTAATGAGTTAATTAGTGCTGGAACATCGTGATGACTGTTGTCAGGCAGCTCCAGGCTTTATTTGTAAACACCAGCCTGAGGACTCCACAAACCACAAACACACATTCAAATGTACACTCGCACACATAAGCATCAAATTAACATTTAGAAAGAAAAATACCAACAAAAACAGGACAAGAGAGCATGGTACTGAGCCAAACTCTTCAAAGACAACTTCTGACAGAATTCTTCATGAGTCAGAATAAAACAGCAAGAAAATGAAGAAAAACAAGAAAACATTATTCTCTCTCTCTCTCTCTCTCCCTCCCTCTCTCCCTCTGTGTGTGTGTGTGTGTGTGTGTGTCAGCCCTGGCTCTTCTGTTCACAACGATGTCAACAGTAAATAGCAGAGAGATTATTCTTTCAATTTTCTGTGATCAACCACTTAATTATTGAGGCCATGTGTTTGTGTACGTGTTTGTGTGTAGCCTATTTTTGACTGAAGAAGCACTTAAGATTTGGTCTTCTTGGAGTGAACACTTAGTGTGTGTCTTTTGTGTGTGTGCGCGTGTGTGTGTGTGTTCCCAACTTATATGTTGTGACCAGCAATTTAATTTGTGAAAGACACATTAAATGGTTAAGAATTGACTGTCATTGGTTATCAAAATAATATGACAGTGTAATTGCTAAATGATGTGACTGAACTGTGATGAAACACAACAATGCTGGTGTTAATATTGACATTTCTTACCAAATTTATACAAATCAGCATTTCATGGTTGAAAATCTACTTGTTTAAATCAGCCCTAATCTTTCAAGGCCAATTCTGAGACAGAGTTGACCATTTGGGACTAATCTACATCATGAAATTTCGATATAAAAAAGAATGTTTCTGTCCTCTAATTAGATTCCCCTTCTCGCCTCTCGCCATAGCGTCTGTTGTTTTCACTTTTTCCGTAACCACTGTGGAGCATTAATCACAACACAAGCCTGTTCTCTCCTTTCTGTGGACTGGAAATGAAGCCATCAGCACATTACAAAATCAATTAAGAATCAGCGTTAATGTCTGATTATCTGCCGATAGCAATGTGCTTTCCTACGCTGTGACGAGAGTGTGTGTTTGTAGGAAGCATTTCCTCCTTTAGCAGCTGGCTAGTCAGCTAGTTAACATTAGCTTGCTCATTCCACCATACTTTCACGCTAACGTTACACTGGTTACTGAAAATGAGTGGAACAGCGTGCTGCTACGCTCCGAAACGGTCTGTATCCAGAGCTGGCGCCTAGTCTGAGCGTTCTCCGCTCGGCGAAGTGGTTTCCCAGCGGCGGAGAGGCAGAGGGAGTCGCTATTTTCTAAGCTTTTGTAGTTAGCTGTGTCATTGTCTACGCTGCGCTGAGGCTTTCGTCATACGGAAGAAGGCGTGGTTTTATCTTTCAGCCCCTTACCCACTTTCTTTTTTAGCATTTTTCAAAATGATGCAGTGGGTGTACTTAAGGCCCTGACACACCAAGCTGCCATCTGCCTAGTTTTTTTGGTGTATCCCACACCGTCGGCTCGAGGCGATTCAGCATGTTAAATTGGCGTGGGTGCCCGTTAGAGAGAGATATCACTCTGATTGGCTGTTCAGCTTAAACGAATCAGTGCATGGAAGTGAGGCAAGTAAGCGTGGTGTGAAAATGGTCGGCAAACGCCGTTTTTTTTCATGTACGTATCATAACAACGACTTGTAAATCCACAGTCCTCGGTCTTCCGGTTTCCTTTTTTTGAATGACGACTACCACCGCCTGCTGGTATGGAGAGTTATTTCATCTCACGCAGGCGCAGAACGTACGTGGTAGTTGGCCATATTCTTTGCGGTGTGTTCGAGTGCAACTTTTTGGCCAAGACAAAGGCGACGTGAGGCGATGCAGCTGGTGGCCTTCGTCGCCGCTAGTTTTTTGATGTTGGCTTGGTGTGTCGGGGCCTTTAGGCTCAGACCTTAAAAAGCAGCTTGTTGGGGCGCCCTGATAGCTCACCAGCTAGAGCACATACCATCAAGACGGCCCGGGTTCGAGTCTGGCCCAGGGTCCTCTGCTGCATATCATCCCCTCTCTCTCTCTCCTGCCTTTCCTGTCTCTCTCTCTCTACCAAATAAAAACAGAAAAGCCAAAAAAATTATCTTAAAAAAAGGCACCTTGTTAACAATGAAACCAAATGCCATTAAACACTATAAAAAGATGAACAGACACCACAGGAATACAATGAATAATGAAATTATTAAAGCCAAATTCAACCTTGAAAATGAACCTTGAGGCACACTACCCACACACAGAGTTACCAGAAAAATAGAGGCACATTTGGTGCAGATGCATGAAACTCACAACTTGGATTTACGGCTAAACATCTACGAAAAGGCTGGGTCACATGCACAAGTCTTAATTCAACTCCCACTGATAGCCAGAAATAGATGTAGAAATGCTCCTGAACACCTGTTTGCATATCGTTACTTATACCCGCTCCAACACTCATTAAATATTGTTGAGAAGAACGACAAATAAGAAGAGCATGATCTCCAACTGCACCAAAATAGCTTATATATATAATTTATATTTATAAAATATTTATAGAGCTCATATTGAAAATTTCACAAAGTGCTTCACAAGTCAGGATCAAGTTAATTGATCATTAACTCAGGGAGATGAGATGATGGCTTGAATGTTAATAAAACTGATGAAATTCATCACTCATAAATAATTCAAAATCAAGCCTTTGATTGACATTTTTCAGAAGGCAGTGTGGCCTGCAAAAATAATAACACAATCAATGAAATTGGCAAACAACCTAAAAACAATGTTCACCTTTTAATTTGATCTCCTCGTTATCATATCACCTGCAGCTATCTCGACAAGACGTAGTGTGCATAACTGAAGTATGTGTGAGGTGCGCACAGTCTCACCACATATTCTCCTTTCACAGATGCCAGTTTGTGTGGCGAATGACGTATGCATGTATCGCACATATCATTTATACAACTGGCCCCTGGCAACGTATTTTAAGGCAACAGCCCTTCAAGATAGTAATAAGAGATTTAGAACACAAGTTTGATCTCACTCTTATATGTATCCATTAAATATAAAGCTATACCCAGCAGACAGTTAGCTTAGTTAGCATAAAGGCAGTCTTTTTGTATATTCCATACCCCCAAAAAACCCAAAGTGAAAGTATTTTGTTGCTGCCAGCTGTCAATCTTTAGGCTAAGCTAAGCTAACCATCTCCTGGCTCCAGCTTTCTTGTTTAATGGACAGACATTAGGGTGATATCGGCATTCTCATCTAATTCTCGGCAAGAAAGAGAATATGTGTCAAAATGTTGGACTGTTCCTTTAAAATGTTTAGGGCTGCAACGATTTATCGATTAGTTGTCAACTATTAGATTAATGGCCAACGTTTAATTAGTTAGTATTTTTTATTTATTTTTTAAGTCAAAATTCTCTGATTCCAGCTTCTTAAATGTGAATATTTTCTGGTTTCTTTACTCCTCTATAAAAGCAAACTGAATATCTTTGAGTTAAGGACAAAACAAGACATTTGAAGACATCATCTTGGGCTTTGGGAAATACTGATTGACATTTTTCACTATTTTCTGGCATTTTATAGACCAAATAACTAATTAATTAATCGAGAAAATAATCAACAGATTAATCGATAATGAAAATAATCATTAGCTGCGGCCTTAAAAATGTCTAATTTTTGTTGCGACTACTACTTCCTGTGTTGACAAATTTCTGTGGTACGTTTTGAGCCTCTGCATTGTGTTGGTGTTATTTTGGGCCGCATTATTTCTAAAATTGTTTCTCATAGTTTGTTCACGTTATTTTCATTTGTGAAAGAACTAAATATTAGAAACACAACATGATACAAGTACAACAAGTACAGTGTAATCCAGTACAACAACACAGACTCTGATAGGTCTTTATCAGCACATCTGAAATCTAAGTGTGGTGTAAATTGCCAATTTCAAAGAAGAGATTTGTACGTGATTATTTTCAGAGACCTTGTACTTTATATTTGACAGGTGAACAAGGTAATGAATATCATGATAGCTTGGTTTGTCCTACTGTTGGTGAAGACAGAAATGTGTTATTTGCTCTTGTCAATGTTCTTGAAAAATGTAAATTCCTGCAGAGAGCTTCCAAAGTCTTCTGGAAAACCTGAAACCAGAAGAGTTGAGGCTGTTACAGCAGCAGATTAATGCCGCTTAATGTAGTGTGCTATAGGATTAAAACGAGAATTATCAAGATTAGGTAGCTTTTTGATAATATTAATACTGAAAAGTTTTTCAAAATGAATATCTTTGGCTGCTTTCATAACTATGATCTGCATAATATGACATGAATGCAGCAGTAGACTAGCCTGACCTGTCAGATGGTTTGTTACACAGAACCATCAGAGAAGTCATCATTGGAAACTGTTTGGAAAAGGGCAGGCACTTTTAAAAAAAAAAAATACTTGGCAGGTGATGGCAGATGGCAGACTGGATGATCTGTCAATCAAACTCTTGCAGAAGCCAGTCAGGAGAAGAGCGAAAACATCTATTCCAACGAGAAAAGCCTTCAGTGCCGTTCTTTGCTCATCTTTCGATGAAGAAATATTCTCCAGTTCTGATATAACTGATGCTATTGCAGCGTCGACGCTAACCTCTTCAGGAGCTTCCATTGTTGTTGAAAACAAACAGTCGCCTCTGTGTCGTCTCACACACACTTAAACCACGCTTGGAGTTGCCAGTAGCTCCTCACAGAACGCTGATTGGTCTGTGTTTTGGCTTGCTGAACACAAACACATTACTCGAAGCCTGACTAGATGGATTTCCGTGTGAGATGTGATCCTGCGATTGTCGCGTGATCTCGTGATATATATATATATATATATATATATATATATATCGCGATAATCCAGCTGCTGTGCGAGGTTAGCGGTATACCAGCCTCTTTCCCATTGCCGTTTGCCAGATTGTCTTTTGTGCCACTGTAGGTAGCCACAGTGTTCAAGCCTCTGACTTTGCTTTCCTGCCTGCTCATTATCTCTGCCTGTTTTTGTTTTTTGCCTGCTCCATTTTCTGGCTTTGTTCGCCTTTGATTGACAGCCCATTGCTGACCTTGAATAAAGACTCACTCAGTTGACCTTACCTGCTCTGTCTCCGAGGCCTGCTTCTGAGTCCAAACATCGACTACCAGAAATGTTACACGAGTGTTCATCCAGAAATACAGTAGCTTTCATCATGGGGTCATTAAAGTAAATGTATGACATGCAAAGACCAAACAGAATCTTATCTAAAAGTTTACTAAATTAAACATGTTGAACAATCAGAAACAGATAGGGGGATTTTGCACACAATGAAGTATACACAAGTATTTATCTTTTCTGTCTCGTCTCCTGACTCTCTGCTCCAAACCTCCCCCCTCACGCCCCATAAGATTAACACTCTTGTTCTTATGAACGCACTCTACACTGAAACACTGACACTTCAGCGAAACACAGATGGTGACCTTTTCTCCAACAAGCTGGTATTTCACTGATGAAAACACTCGTGTTATGTCACCCTCTCACTTCTAATCACAGTAAAGATCACCTTCTCAGTCTTCATTAGGCTTTTATTGTTGTTTCCCCCATTGAAAGTTAGATTTCTGTTAAGTAGACCTTTCAGCATCCCAAACAAATCACTGAAAAGGTGAATTGTTGGTTATTTGACTGCTGTATTGACACACATGGCGGACTGTCGATCACCGGTTGTTAAAGGGGCAGAGCAGATCTATGATTAAGGGATTGCCTCCACACGACAAGTTTTTGATATTTATTTTGGGTGAAATTAATTGTTCTATTAATCAGGCAATAAAAAAAGAATCTTTAGAATAATCAATAAATTAGTCGTCGACTAATCAAAAGAAATATCGTTAGATTAATTGATAATAAATTGTTAGGTGCAACCCTGTATATTAATGCTCTGAATTTCAAATTTAGCACCCTTAATGTGCCACTGAGAGATTTGTTAACCGAGCTCTTTGTAAGGAATCACAGTCTCTGCTCAGTCTCTGCTGCAGCATCACACACATACAGTAGCAGCTTGTGTGCGTTTATTCTTCCTCTTGTTGTTGTAGTCTTTTTATGCTCTGCTGCTCCATCCTTGGTGTCTGTTTCCAGCGTCTGAGTACTTCGGTTTGACAGACATCATGAAACCATGTTTAGCAATTTATATGCAAAGCAGAGAGAAGAAGAAAACATCTACTGGAATGATACACAGTTAACACGGAGAGATGTAATTGGACAGAAGGTTTCTGGTTGTGCATGTGTGAGATTGCTTTGCAGACAGAAAGAAGACACGAGCACGTACATGCACATGTACAAGTTAGACATCGACAAAGACAAGAGACCTTGTGAGAGCTCTTTAGCAGAGGTCGAAGGTAAAGATGATGCTCAGAGAAGTCTATTCATCAGACCGGAGCGGGGGCTCTGCAATCCTTGTCTTCCCCTGCAGGCTGTTGAGAACGGAGGAGGAGGAGGATTCGTCTGATGAGGTTTAGTACAGAAACTGAAGAGAGTGTGTGGTTTTCTGTCGCTGTAAGTTAATGCGTGGATGTATGTACAGGAATTAAAGGCCCATTGATGTTTGTATATGGGTCCTATCTACATATACGCATGCATTAGTGTGTGTTTATGTATGTGTGTGAGATGTGTTGGTGTACACTGCAGTGTTAACGGCTGACCTTGTTCAGTGACAAGGTCATACCACCTTGCAAATTTCCATAAAACCATTCGCTTAATTTGTTTCTGCTGGCTTATCTGAATATTTTCCCTCCACAGAAGGAAATCTCAGCCATTATGTAGTAGTCACCCAAATGTCAAAGGTCATAGGATCACGGGCAAACACTGAGTATGAGTATGATAGTAAATAATATGCTGTAAGCGACCCAGAGAGCATCTGGTGATGTAACTTTTGGTCTTTGCTGTTTAGAGGAAGTTGTTGAAAAGTACATGGTTGGACCCATTAACTGCAATAGTGGCAAGGGGTAATTTGCTGTGTTTGGTGATCCTATAAACACTCCGGCGGTCGGAGTTCAAGTTACATGAGCTCCTCTTGATGGCCGCCGCCAGACACTTTTTCCTTAGTGATTCCTCATTAGGTATAACTTTAATATAAAACTGGAGACTTGGATTTTTGTGTTGTTATCAGTACAACCAGTCACACAGCAGCTCTTTGTATGTCGGGCAGGTGAACATTAACATTAGACCCCTGATGGCTGCCCTGGTAGACGTTTTTCCTTCAATACGTAACGTTACGGAATACCAAAGTGAGCTTTCCTCCGCCACGGTCATGTAACGTTACAACAATTTAGAGCTGTAACGAAGTCTTGCATCAATTTTGATTTTTAAGGCATAGTCGCTAAATATATATAAATAATTCCTTAGAGTGTGTGTCGATCACCCTGTTGTTGATCAATTCATTTTTATCGATCTGTGGAGCATGACAGCTCGCCATAACCACCCGCTGCTTTGCTAGCGCTGTGTGACTAGAATGCTTTTGCCCACCAGGCCTGGATCCATAGTCTCCTTCTGTTTTTAGCAAAGACGTGTGATCCCCTCTGAATATTAAACATTTTTTCTGCGGTTGGTGCAGTTTAAGATGGAATGGCTTTGGAGCTCGGCTCTGCGAGACATGCCGTGCTTTCTGCCCCCTAGCTGCGTGCACATCTCTGTGATGACGTTGCACAGAAACTCGTCTATTGATGCATGTTTACCCAGTTGGAAAACAAACCGAGCCAATCAGAGCTCAGAATTTGGACCTCACAGGGCTCGAGATTATGGGTTGCCAGGTTGCCATTTTGAGAAATTGGCAACCAATTCTTGAGATCAAAGTGAACCTAACCATATCATGCCTACCGTTTCTTAACAGCTTATCTATAGATCATATTTTGCAGTATACAAACCTGATTCAGACCATAAATCACAAAAGAACAGCAGTGCTGTTTACAGATGTGGCATCTCATTGAGAGGCCGTTCATATTGCTCGTTCAAGTGATGTCATTTCATCATGTTAAAAAGTTGGCGAAGCAGTGAGGGAGTATCGGCTTCATGCTTCAACAGCACTCAAACATTTTTATCTCCAAAATCCACCCCAAGATGAGACAATTCTTGTTCTCCATTATATTATGACCCCTCCTCAAGGCCAACTGGTTCTCTGCAGCGGTAGCACAATGGTTCACATTTTTTTGGACTGGTGGCCCTCTTCAAATGAAGTGTCTCCTTGCAAAAGCTCATCACATGAATGTGTGTAAAATTGAGAGCACTTCAACCAAAGAGCTTTTTTCTCTTTTTAAAACTCAGATTGCTTCATGTGACTGTCTGACTTCAACTGTTTTCATTTCTACATTTAAATGTCATCTAAATCTGAGTAGCAGATACTTTTTTTCTTCTCTCCTGTCGCATTAATCACCTTATTACACCTCGGATACATCTTGTGACGTGACCCCAGTTTGGAACCACTTTGTTCAAACAAACAATGAACAACAAAACAAAACATGGAGACAAAGTCAGTTTCCTTTCGTTAGTAATCCTCTGATTTCAAACACACAAAGCAAACTGTCAAATGCGGCTTCCATCCATCCTTCTAGTCTTGTCTGATCTGGTATTACTAAACACATCAGCTTTGAGCTCCAATCTTACCAACCCTGAGAGAGAGACAGGAAAACAGAAGAGAGACAGAATCACACAGACGCACACTTGTACAGAAAGACCAGCGGAGAGTGAAGTAAAGGAGGCTCTGGATTGGGGCTTAAGAGCTCTCATACATCATCTCATTACCTCCACACACGCTGTGTGCGTGTGTGTTTTCTCACATTTCTCCTCGTGTGTTTCCTCATTTGTTTCTGCGTGTTGTCTGATGTTTGCGTACGTGCAAGAATTTGCATGTTGGTGCATCTCACGCGTGAGTAGCCAGGAGACAGGTGCTATTATTTGCATGTAAATGTTTTCTCTGCCGAATTCACTGCTGCCATCCATCACCAAAGATTTCTACTGTCCTCAAACGGGCAAACGCCGGTCTTAACTCCTGCGTGCTGCTGAGCTGCCTAACACCAGTTTACACACCAGTGGACTAGTATCAGAATGAATGGTATCAGAGTCTCCGATTATGTCTGCTGTGTCAACGTGGAACACTGAACAGAAAAGTAGACTGGATGAATGATGGGGGGCACAGTTGCAGTTCAATCAAGAACACTGAAGATGCTGGTCGATAACATAATATCAGAGGAACAGCTGAGTGCACGGAGGTTGACCAGCAGAGTCTGCTTCGGGGAGGACATTTGGCAAACTGCCCGACAGTTCTGAGATGAATTTTGAGGATGGAGTAGCAGAGCAGCTGTGGTTTGGAGTTACACGTCTATGATGATTAAAACTGTTTCCCTGATTTGATTTTGATATGTCTTGACTATAAACAGACAACATATTATCAAAAACCACGTAGTACTAATTTGTAAAAGCAAAAAAGGTTTCGAGAAAAATTGCCGCCCAAATATTTGTTTTTTTGTCAACATAATTCAGCAACACATTGTGATCTTAGTTAAATGTTGGAATAGTCAACAGGTTGGAAAACACAAGACTGGATGTGAACCACAATCTTTCCTTAACTTTAACAGTTTGGCTGATTATGTTGCCTAAACCTAACCACACATGAGACTCAGGATGTCAATGTCCTGATCTTTGTACACTCTCCCTCCATTCAAACTACCTCTTTACAACTTGTGTGCGGTACAAACATCTAGCGCTTCATCAACACACACAGTCATAGACAAATATGTTGATTTGATCAAGGCTATGATTTTTTTTTACCTTGCACAGCATCCCACGGAACTCAATCTTGTCAGGCTTCAAGTAATGCGTTTGTGTCCGGCAAGTAGGGCTGCACGATTATGGCCAAAATGATAATCACGATTATTTTTGATCAATATTGAGATCGCAAATATTTATTATGATTATTTATAGATTAGGGACAAAAGATATTTATTGCAATTTCACGTTTAAATCAACAGAGCGCTGCGTTCATTTCCATGTTGTGCTTCAGTCCAACTGTCAAAAACTCCAAATGTTATCATTTTACTCTGTTATTGTCATATGTAGTGGTTATTTGCATAAAAATGCACAATTCAAATGATTAGGAAATAAATAATTGTATTTTGATTTGAATATTTGCTTTGATTGAAAAATATTGGCATTTGTAGTTCTAATTATATATCATAATTTGCTTAGAGCTAGTGTTAGAGGTTAAACAGGTCATATCTCTCTCTAATATCTATTTCATATTGCTGTGAAAACATATCCTTCAAACAACTGGATTTATTCAAGTTTCTCGCCAAAGATTACATTTGAATGCATCATGATAGCGTTATAATTTACCATCGCCCAATACTCATTTGTACTGAGTACAGATTGAACACACCATAATGTAACTCAATGGATCCTCCGTTAATGGGGCTGTTTAGTGCCGTGCTGCCGGCAGACGAGCCGGTCACTGTGAATACTCTGAGCAGCATCGTGGGAATGAATTACAATATAATAAGTGTCTGATTAAGTTAGTTGTTCCAAATGTTTATAAGGTTGTTCCTCCACGGCTTATTTTGGCCTTGCAGTGTTGACAAATTGCAGCTTTATGTCTTCTTCACTCACGCTGAAGAACTTCCACACCGACGACATGCATTTTAAATGTCAATATCGCAGTCGATCATGTTCACTTAATTGTGGGAATCCCAGATCGTGATTGTGATTAATATTCGATTAATTATGCAGCCCTACCGGCAAGCCAGATCACTGACTAATCATCATCCTGTGAAAAGCTACTGGCAGCTACAGGCATGGCTCAGGAGTGTGATATGACACAGATAGGCAACTGTTCGTTCTAAACAATAATGGCGGCTCCTGAAGAGGTTAGCATAGATGCTGTAATAGCATTGGTTATATCAGAACTGGAGAGAGTTTCTTCATTGAAAGAAAAGCAAAGAACGCCACTGAAGGTTTTCTCGATGGAAAAGATGTTTTCGCTCTTCTCCTGACTGGTATCAGCAAGAGTTTGATTGACAGATGGTTCATCCAATCACCTGCCAAGTCTTTTTTTGAAAGTGCCTGCCCTTTTCCAAACAGTTTCTAATGACAGCTTCTCAGATGATTCTGTGAAATAATAATATAAAAATAATCTGATGGGTCAGGTTAATGATTTTTGGAGATGGTCTAGATTCTGTTCAGGAATATTAGGGTTTTTTAGAAGGATAAATTGTGTGAAATGTCAAGGGATTCAGAGTCATTGCCACTGCGGTATGGACATTTTAATCTATCGTGTTGTTGTGTTGTCACATATGCACAAAGTCATCAGGATCGCTCAGAGTTCATATGAACATATGTTCATTTGCACGATGTGTTCAAGAGTTATAGCAGTTTGTGTCAACAAGAGAAACTTAGAGAGAAACTGTATGTGGCATTTTAAAAACTAACTCATGAATAACTTTTTGGGGCCTCATTCAAATGTCTGATGTACCAAATGTTGTGAAAACTGGACAAAATTTACAGAAGCATTGGTGTGAAAACTACTTTCCAAAAAATTAAAAATGGCAAAAAATCTGTTTAGCCATGGCTGACACTGAGCATTTGTCTTCAGACCGGCGATCCAGGAAAAAAATACCACTTTGCTTTAACACCTCAGAGTTCAGGAGTTATGTGCCAAAACTTAAAGTGCTTTGTAATTGGACATTGGGGCGTTATTGGATCTGGAGATGCACCAACCACTAATCAGTTGTTCCTTGGCCTAACTTTCCACCAAATGTCACTGAAATCTGTTGGCAAGTTGTTTTTTTAAATATCCTGCTAACTAACAAACACACAAAAGGTAAACATTTTTCTCACAGTACACTATTGGCAAACCATATGCATCAATTTAGTATTTCTGTTCATTTCTGCTGGATGGTGGCTCTGTCAATGTTTGTCTGTCACTGCTGCTTAGCTGTTCCCTGCGAGTACCTCCAGAGAAACCAAAATGTGTCACTAAGATTTGTTCAAGCGTGCATTTTCTGTTTGAAGCTTGGAACACATCACACGATTTAGAGCCCAATTATAACCCCGTTTTGACCGTGACAACGGGTTTTCAACATTGTGGAAAGTCTGCAGTGGTCTGCAGAAAATAGGACGGGTCACCTTGGACGGTCAACACACATCATCTTCAGAGCGTGTCAGGCTTTTGGATTCAAATCTCGGCCTTCCAATTGAGCTACGCTTTCAGAGCAGTCGAGATGATTTTAAACATGTCTTGTTTTCAGGAATGAAATTGGTGCAAATTTTAACGTAATCCTGTAGTTTGAAGTGTTCAACATCTGTAATCTGAATGCAGTCTGCTTGTCTATGACAGTAATCTGCAAAAGCCAGACATATGAGTGTGTGATGAGTCTTTCCACAGTCACATAGGGTTTTAAAGTCTTCTTTGTTTGCACTTACTGGGTTACTTAAGTGCAAATAAAACACTCCGAACAAAGCCCCGGTGTCTCCCACTGAGAGGACGGTGCTGCTAGTCACTCATGAGGCGCTAAATGTAAAATGTGTTTCACTTTCGCTGCCCTCTTCATCGTGGATTTTATGTCATTTTGAGGGAAACATCTTTGCAACTTTTCGTCTGTGCTCGGATTAATGTGAACATGATCAGACAGACATTTGTCAAATGTGGATGTCTTTTCTTTTTGTGCACATGTGTCTTGCTCTCATATTTTCTTGCTAGATAACAGCTTGGCTGCAAAAAAGGGTTTCACTCGCTCCGTTTTTCAGCACACACACAGATGCAGGAGGCGCAGAGATGTAATATGTAGTGACATGTTTGAGTGGAGCTCAGAGACAGAGTGAGTGAAGCAGGGAATGTCTTTTAATGTAACACCTACTCATCTACATCAGAAACAAACAAGTTGAAGACAACACCTCTTAAGACAGGCTTACACACTGACTCACACAAGTACACACACGCACTCAGAAAGAAAGAAAAGGCTGCACTGCCAAAGAAATGCACTCCGTATTCAGCCATGTTTTCAGATATGTATATGAATTCAAATATGGAGGCAATTCAGACGCATAATTGCTTTGAATAAATGTTATGTGACCTTCCCTGAATTGCGAATTAATAGAAGACCATGAAGATATTATAAATCTGTTGCATTGCTAACCTCTGCAGAACATACTAACACAATATCTTACCCATCATTTTCACATGACAAATTAAAACTTTAATAGCTTTGTATTGTCTCTGTGCACTTACTGCCATAAACATAAAGTCTAAAAACTTTTTTCACCTTGGACAATTGCCAGATTTTACAGATTTGTATTGATTGGATTGATTTGCATTGTACTTGTATTTTTCAGGTTACTAATTACTGAAGCAGTGTTGTGACTGCAGAGTGCCACTCAATTAGCGCCAGTCTGCATCAAATGAGCCATTGTGCGGAGTGAATGGAGGCGCTGTTATCAGTGGAGAGTCAATGAGAAGGCGCAGGCTATAGAGACGGTGTCCGTGATAAGAACAGGTTGCTAGGCACCCTTTTTTCTCTCCTCACCTCTCTTTCTCTTTCCTCTAGAGCTCACTATGTGTCTGTGAATACTTTATGTACAAGGAGCTGGTTTATGTGTCTATTGAGGATGGGGTGGCTACTGGAAAGCAAAAGAAGTCAAACCACTGACTCCGGAGACACGCTGGGCCCAAAAGTTTCAGTGTGAGTACTTAAATTAAAGGAACAGGGTTAAATATTTGGGGGACCTATTCGCAGATATAGAACTCTCCATACAAAGGATGAAGAGGAGACTGTAAAATGATTCCAAGCCTATTAAATAGCTCTTTTTCGGAAGATGTTATGCAGATAAGGCAGAGTCAATTATCTTACCGGCCACTTGTAATACAGCCTGTTCCTGTCCCCCGTCGACAGATTGCCAAACCGAGTCTTAATAGAAAAGGTAATAACTGACTCTATCATGAAATTATAGAGGAAAGTTGTAACCAATTTAGCCTCCTAAGGAATGGCAGTAATTGCTAGGCTTTTTTTTTTTTTTTTACAGATTGCCTGGTATTGTTATTGAATTTCATTTTATTATCAATTAAGGTACCCAGTTATTTGTAGCCCTGAATTTGTTCAATGATCTAACCTTTAATGACTTACCTCTAAAAACAAGGAAGCAGTTTCGAGTAAATGTTAATCAGCACATTGTGTCTCATGCTCAAGTCACTGTGGACTTTTTCTGTTTTAAAATCAAGACCTCGCTCTTTCCATAACCTTAATGACTAATTCCATAGTCACTATTAGCGAGTTTCTATAGCAAGATGTGATATTTTGGTGTAAAACAAATGATATACGTTGTCAGAGATGATTTTACTGATCTGATAATGGTCAGTATAAACATTATTTAACAGCATTTCCTCATTATGTTAATAGATTTCCTTCAAAATGTATTTGCTGTTGCAAACTGACATATCGATGTAATATCTAGGAGACAGACTCAACCCTGCATATCACCCAATGCATGGTGGGATATCAGGTATAGGTAATGGATGGATGGATGATGTGGGACCTTTGTAAGTTGTTTCAAAAAGTGATGGTCAGGGCTGATACCTAATTGGTTGGTTGGTCGATTGGTTGGTTGATACGCTCTTGTCATTGGTCTGACAATTGCTGGTGTTACTTTAATAAGAATAAAAGCGCTTCCTAATCCATTATTTTTGGGGACGGGACGGATGTGTGGTGTGAAAGAGAGAGACGGAGTTGATGTCTTAATTGAAGGGTTACTTGTTTTGTTGCTGTTCAACAATAAAGAACAACATCATTTTAACAATTATTTAGCCTAGATCTTCCCACTATGAGACGGGGGAGAAAGAGAGCGCTCTGGACCGCTCCAACTTTAGCTGTTCCTCACGGGAGGAACTTCGGAGCAGCGCTCAGTGTCTCTGTCCTTGTCTCTCAGACCCAAATCCTGAAAATTGTGATACTATAAT
This sequence comes from Sebastiscus albofasciatus, assembly GCA_916701655.1. NCBI lineage: Eukaryota > Metazoa > Chordata > Actinopteri > Perciformes > Sebastidae > Sebastiscus > Sebastiscus albofasciatus. The sequence continues at coordinate 71,707 of CAKAOI010049921.1, forward strand.
GCACAAAGTTGGTGGTTATGAGGTTAGGATCGTTTGATTAATGCATATTCTTTTGTAGGTTGGGCGATGCAGATTGTCTCTCTAAAACCCCTTAAAAATCCCTGACCTGTGCATCACTTCTTGATAGATTTTGAGTGTGAACCACAGAATCAGAATTGGCATATTTTAATATGTTTGGCCTCATAAATAACCTGTTTTGTTTAAAATACAACTGCAGGCACTACAGCGTATTCTATTTTTGTAAATCATATGCGCTCTCGTCAAGAAACGCTCTCTCTGAAATGACCTGTGATTGGCCAAAGTCTCCCGTTTTAAAGACTGAAAACAGAGCCATGAGGAGATGCAGAAGTCTAGTTTTCTCTCAGAACACTTGATTTACAATATGCTGAAAAGTTATTATGGAATTTTTACCCAATGATGCCAAAAATATTCTGCCTATCCTCGCTTTAACTTTGATGTTAATATGGCACACTGATTAACAAGAAAATTTTAAGTTTGCCAATCCCTGATCTATAGTAACAAGTAGATTTATTTTTCGACTGGTTGAAGAGTAAATAGAAGTTTACCGCCCTAGTGATGGTAATAACATGCTAAAAGTTACTTGCCAACTATTGACACAAACACATTTATAACTCATGGCCAATGAGCTCGCCATATTGGCACGGACTATCTTTGCTACTAACAGATTATTCAATGGTTGAAGTAAACGCTACAACAGCTGCTCACACCCTTGAAATGGCTGCAGTCTCTCTCTCAGTTTTATTTCCGCCTGTCATTATCACAGGGATTGGGCCCTAAGTGGCTGCTTCCACAAACCGCTTCCTAAAGTAGCTACACATCGGTGGAGGGACGACTCTGTATGCAGCTTGAAGACGGAGGCATTTAATCTTTTTTAACATCTGGAGAGAATGTGAATGAGCTGCAGTCTGTCTTTGAAGCTGCTCTTGTCTTTTTTTTTTTTAATATCAAATAGCTGTCTGATCTGCACAAGACGTGTGAAGATAAAACACTGAGTGTAAACTGGGTATTCATGTTTCGCTTATATGTATAATCACATATGAGTTTATGCAAATGGAAGTTGACTGTGTGTGTGAAAGAGAGAGAGAGTATGTGTGTGTAATTGGTGATTCTGACCAGTTTGCTGGATTATTCAACGGCAAAACAACTGCTACGGACGGCTGAACAAACCCATTACTCTGGCTCAGTGCCTCTGACACACACACGCGCACACACACACACACACACGCACGCACACAATCAAAACTCAACAGTGACCCGCAGTGACTTCAGATTACTACATGACCTGCTTCATACTCCATGGGAAAAAGGCAGGAATGAAAGAAGTTGTGGAGTGGAATGTTAAAAAAAGTTGAGATGGAGAGGACTGGAAGAAGTACTACTTGAAGTTCTGGAGGAAATCTGAGATGGAGAGACTTTGTTTTAAATAAGAGCAAGAGAAAGGGGAGACAAAGTGTGTGTGAATGAATTAATTGTCTGTGTCTGTTGTCACCAGAGGGGGGCAATAGAATATTTCCAATCCAAGCAGCAACCCTATCTGCCCTGTCCTATCATCTACAGGTGTGTGTGTGTGTGTGTGTGTGTGTGTGTGTGTGTGTGTGTGTGTGTGTGTGTGTGTTTGTTGGGAATGTGGGCATTAAATTGAGCGATGGAGTGCGCTCATTGATTTCCACAGTAAAGGAAAAGTAATCTTCTCTGGGCTGGGCTCAACGTGTGCGTGTCTGTCTGTCTGTCT